>VDFB02032651.1:0-63599 GCA_007258455.2 Sequoia sempervirens
TGTCTTATTTATAGCTTGTATATTAATGAGTTAAAATAGGGCATTCCCTTAATGTAAAAGATGGAGTCTTTAGTATGAACCTACTCTAAATTTATGTAAAGAGTTAAAATAGAGCAGGATGGTGTCTTTAGTAAGAATATATTGTTGAATTTATGCATACACAATTCTATGTATAAATAAAGAAAGTGTGAAGTTTTTGTGTGCATCTATATTTTTTCTTTATATTGTTGCATCTCTCATTATTTCAGCAACATTCAATAAGATGATAACATGTTCCCACCTTGTAACTTCATTGATCTACTTGCAAGTATGACAAATTGTTTGTTAAACTCACATTGATTTTGGTTTTGATGCTAACATCTACCATATTTGTTGTGATTACTTGTTACTTGGTAGTTGTGATGTCCTAATTGGGTGAATTTAGATTCAAGAGGGTGGGGATATGATCAACTAGCTATTTGAAAAATTAAATGGAGAAAAATAAATTGAATGGAGGTGGATTATATCCAATCTTCTTTTTTAAGAGTAAGAAATGTTTAGAGGCGCTTGTGAGGTAAATAGGTTCCATTGTAATTTTCACCACCATATATAATAAAAATGCCACTTCTCACAGAGGTCATCTTCAAATGATTTAAAGTGCATTTTTCAAAACCCACAAGAAGAAAAAGTCTATCAACTACACTTCAAAGGAATGACTTCATCTAAATTTATATAGCTTTTCTCTAATAAGAATAAACAAATAATTAAATAGATTTTAGAAAGGCTTGATTTCAACATAATAAGGCTAGAGAAAAAGACCTATGTTTACTATTTACATTTTGGTTTCAATTGAATCAATACCAAGAGTAGACTCACAACTCATTGTCAGATAAGTAATAGCTTAATTTCTACCATCAACATTTGTAACTCTACATATACATCTACATGGCTATCCTTAGTCTTAGAAAAAAACTAGTAAGAACTACATACCAATTTAAACTAATCAAGCAATTCAACCATGTCCAAAAAAGTTGCAAGAGATATTATTTCTCTTCCACTATATCAAGCAAGGTTGCTTTTAAGAAATTGTTCTCTACTTTCCTCATTGAAGTAAATGAAAAATAAAACCACACTTCATGAAAGCAAAATGGCTCAAGCTGCATTCTAGTTTTTGCCTATTTAAAATTTCATAAATTATATGTCAAATATTTTAATTTCAATTTTACACTGGTTATTTCCAATAGGGCACACACAAATCTTGTTCTCAAAACTGTGGAGTTTTAGTAACTTCTAGAAATATTAAAATAAAACCAAGTCCTATCATTTTTGTCCTACTCTCTCCTCTACTCACTCCTCTTTTCTATCAAGATAACTTGCAAGCATCAAGATAATATTTGGGAAATAAGAGGTAAGTTGATAAAACATGATTAATTTTTTTTCTATCATCTACTCTGCATTGAAAAATTGGACCATCTCCAAAAATCAGTAGGAACTACATAACCAATTTAAACTAATTGAGAAATTCAACCATGTCCAAACAAGTTGTAAAGAGATATTATTTCTCCTCCACTATATCTTTAAAAAAAAGAGAATATTTCTTTTAAGCAACTGTTCTTCACTTTCCTCGTTGAAGTAAATGAACAATGATTTTGTAATGAGAAGTCCTCAATAATATGAATAGAAAACCCACACTTCATGAAAGAAAAATGGCTTAGGCTGCATTCTTTTTGTTTGTTTGTTTGAAAGTTCATTAAATGATATGTCAAATATTTTGATTTCAATTTTACACTGGTTATTTCCAATATGTTAGGCACAATCTTTTTCTCCAAACTATGGAGTTTTAGTAACTTTTAGAAGTCTTGAAATCAAACCAAGTCCTATCATTTTTGTTCTACTTCTCTTTTTATCGAGATATAGTGCAAGTATCAAAATAAGATTTGGGAAATAAGAGGCAAGATGATCAAATAGGATTACTTTTTTTCTCTTGTCTACTCTGCACTGAAAAATTAGACCATTTCACCTTTGGATTCTTTTGGAATGCTTTGAGTTATTTTTATTCACCTTTTGTTTGATTCCCGGACCTATCAAGATTTAAAATTAGATTTTTATTTTTTCATTTTTGGGCACTTTCAGTGGTCATTTAGTCTTTTAGAACATTTTATATTCCTGTAGCCCTAGATCTATTGAAATTGTTAAACCAAATTTTATTTAATTAAATAGTGATTATATTATATGAAGATGGTGACGAAATCTTCTTTTGCAAATGTAAATAGGTGATGACACATGACAATGAACTTGGGAAGAAAGTTGTAGGTGTAACTTAACCTGAATGTGTATAACACCTAGTAAATTTGTTTGCACATTACACAAAATTCATTAATTTTGGCATATGGATTGTTATTGTAAATGGTGGTGAAATTAATTTGATAGTAATAAACCCAGAGATATGAATTGTTATTAAACCTAGTTGCATTTAAATGTAATTTTAGGGAATGGAAAACAACTTTTGAAGCATTTTCTAAGTAGTCACCAGAAACTTGAAGGTCATTTTGTAACAGTACACAATTATGAGTTATCATTTGGAAAGATAAACAATTGCAAAACTGGAAATTAAAAAGTGATTCTATAGTGATTATAATGGTTCTAAGGGGAAGAACCTACATAGAGAAATTTTCTAATGGTTACAATGATGAATTGGTGTGCACAATTATGACCTTGTTCCCTAAAACATGTATCTCTACCATATCAAGAGATTTAGTAACAAACTGATTAATATTAATTTGAGGATGGAAGGGACTCTCTACCATTCGTCGAGTCATAGGATGCAATTTGGTAAATTGGTGTAGCCTTTTTGTGGTTAGATGACTTGCAAGGTTGGAAAGGAAAGAACTCCTAAATATGTTTTCTACTATTCTCTTATTTTCAAGGATCTCACCATAAGATATGATTTAATTAATTAAACCAATGACATGAATAAAAAATAAATCTACAACTCAAAATATTTTATGAACATGCTCTCAAACTCTCTTCTCAATATTTGTAACTTTGGAGTTTTCACTTTAATCATATATTGGTATATGTTAGAGTAAATTACATTTACCATCTTAAGTTTTAACTTAGGGGCATTGCATTTAGATTAGTTATGCATTTAATTATTCTTGGGTAGTTTTTTTCCATGCTAGGAAGTTTCTCACCCGTCCTCCATTTCACGGCTTTAAAAGCCTATACCATATGTAGATTATTCATCTCATTCTATTCACTCCTTATTTGGTGAAATGGTAGTGTTGTCTCTCTCGTTTCTTGTGAAGGTTTTCTACAGTTGACATTTCTTGGATTATTTGCTCTAACATGGTATCAAAGCCACCCAATCTACATCCCCTTCTTGAGAGTTTTCATCAGAGTGTGAGATCGTCTATTTGCTCGGCATTTGAAATTTGCTAAATTTCAAAATTTCCTAATTTCTATTTGCTAGCGAATGCAATTCTAATATTGGCATGATTTTTCATCTAGAGTTTACTATTCTTATTTGGAGGAATTTTCGCTGGCAATTTCTCTATTTGCATTTGTTAAGAGGCATTATTTTCCTTTAGAAAGAGCACTTGATTTTTTCCTCTATAAGGGGCCATTCCAAATTTTCTCACTTTCGGAGGACACATTTTTTGCTGCTCATATAGTAATTTGTTTGTGTTTGGCATTGAAAATTCCTTCATAAACTAGTAGTTGGGCAGAAAATTTCATTTGGGAGGTCGTAATTGAAGATTTTGCAAGGGCCAAAATTTCTTGAAAGGACCCATTTTCTTGTCTTGCTGGCAGAGAACTTCCTATGGAGAGCCTGAATTCAATTTGCAAGGTTGTGCCTTGCTTAGAGAGGGATAATTTTGCTATGTTGCTGCCAACAAAATCTCTAAATTGTTGTGGATATATTTTATATATTGTTGGAAGCATTCCTTCTGGCACGTTTTCATTCCTTATGAAGGCCATGAATTCTCTAGAGGCATTCTTTCATTGTTGTGCTGACTTGCACAGTAGGTCAAATTTTTTTCTACTGATTGGGAGTGACTGAAGTGGTTTTTAGTTTGGCAACACATTCCTTGCTGAGAGAGCACCGCCTGGGGACCCACATTTTGATCTTGGAAGCATTTATTTTTGCATTCTCTAGGAGGTGTTAATTAGTCTGAAGGCCCATGGGTATGTGCAGGATCATCATGGAAAAAACAAGCCCTTAAGTGGCAAAAAAACAAGAAAAATTAGAGTTAGGCAACTTGATGTAAAAATTTGAATAAGTTATCTATATTATTCAAAAATATGTAAGAATATAATTTTTAGCAAATTGAATGTAGTTTCTAAACTACTAGGTTTGTTTAAAAAAAAAAAATCTATTTGGTGAAAATTTGAAATTTCAATGCAGTAGTACTTAAATTTCAGGGAAAAAATAAGAAGCAGGTGTCTGTCTGACCACCCTAACCACAATAAAATGATAATATATTTTTATAATATTTTTGATATAAGTAGAGGAATCATGTCCCGATGTGATGCATATTTTTTTGTAATTTTTTCCCAAGTAAATAATTAATTATGAATTTTTTATTACAACTTTTAAAAATATAAAAAACTTGTATGTCTGATCACCAAAACTTGGTCAAAACTTCATTAAATTCAATTTTTCTTTTTTTAATCCTATAGTATGCGAAGCATAGAATGCGATGCATGTTTTGGATTAAAAAAAAGTGATACTATTTGAAAGCTATTGATGTTTTTCAATCAGTCTATCAATTAGGACTTTAGTCATAATTTGAATAGAAAATGAATAATAATTACTTATTAAATTCAAAGTAAAGCATAATTTATATTGGTGAAAAGCTGAGAATATCCTTTAAAAACTCTTTTTGTTTAATCAATTTTGGGTAAAAAAGAGTCGTCAGCCACATACCCGTCATATTGCCACTTTTTTGCCCATCATGATCCTGCACAAACCCCCATCCTGTAGTGTTTTGGAATACTTTGACTGATTTCTTGTAATGAAGCATGATTTTTCTTGATTTGGAGAAGGATAGAAATAAACACTTGATCTGGTAGTAGCTGCGATTTACTATGGAATCTTTTTTCTTTGGCATGTTTTAGAAACCAAGTAGAAGGGTTCAAGCTAATTCTATGAGTTCGATTTGATGTTGAAGGCTGCAATTTCTAATTACTTGTTGCATTTCTTTGATGGCATTCAATTTTCCATATTTTTTATAACCTTTATATTTAATAAAGTTTTCTTCAAATATTTAGGGTTTCTGCACAGTGAAGTGGGTCCAAATTTCCTTAAAGATGCATTTTTTGGGATCTTTAGTCCCACAATGGGAGTGTGGAGACCTCCTTTATTCTTCTTATTGCATTGCAGCCCTCAAAATAGTTTGAGCAAGTCTCACAATGGAATTTGAAGTCTCTCACGTGTGGTGATTGGACTTGTATGCTTGTGGATTGTGGTGGTGCTCAATGATTGTGCCTAGATGGAACTTGGTTTGTTGACCTAATTTGGTGAGCCTTGATTGGTTGGGCCCATTCTTTTTATTTCAAGGATGAACGTGGTCACATGGTGGGACCAGGTGCTTGATCCGAAAGAGCCTCTATAGGCCTTTTTTAATTTTTGCATATCTTTTGCAAACGAAGGCCGATTTTCACAAACCACATATCAATAGAAAGGTATTTTTATCACCTTTGTAGTGGTTGAGGATTTTCTCTCATATTTTTCTGTTTGGTGGTACTTTTAATCCATTTAAGTTCAATATTGGTTTCACTTCATTTGCAGTATTTGGGAGTTTATATTTGTTGAAGGTTATTGTCTTTATATTTTTGGAGATTTGTCATAATTGATTATGGGGTTTTCATTGCATCTTGTTGTGATTATGTTGGAAAGGGGAAACTATAAACAATGAAGAGATGGTATCATAAATAATCTTTGATGGCTTCATTCGTTGCAACATATATATAATCTAGTCCCCCTTCCTGGTATTGATAGTAAGAAATTTGCATGGAATTCCTAAAGGGATCATGTCCTAGGAGTTATTACAATGCATATTGATGATGCCACTTTAGATGCTATTGATCATTTTGAGTGCCCATATACTCTTTGGATTAAAATCTAGGAAATACATGGAGATCTTGATACTTCACCATTCCCAAATGATCTTGTTTTTAGATTGTCTTGTGCCTCTTCATTTTTTAGACAAGACACTCTATGATCATGCTACTATATAGGAGTTTGAAGTTTTGAAATACTTTGAATCTTTAGATGAGGATGACGAGGGTTCTTCAGATGCTCCTTCTTCACCATCAGAGACAGTTGATGTACCTTTTCCTTCAGTGATTCATTGTGTAGAATCATTGATTGAGACTCCTATCATCCTTGTTCTACAAGACAATTCATTTTGTGTTGATGATTCATTGCGCACGTCTAGTGATTCATCACAACCAGTATCTCAATGTCTTCCTACTTGGGATTCTTATTTTTTGGACATTGGTTCATTTTTCATGGAATCTCACATTTCTGACTTGGAAGACACATTTGAGGGTATATCCCTTCTATTTGATGATAGTTGTGCTACAACTATTGTCAATCCATCTCAGTCTCTAGAGAGTGTTTAGGATAAGTTTTTAGTGGTACCTTGTTTGTCACCTTCTATTGTGATTGGGCATGTTCTTGATTGGTTTGTGGCATCATCTTCCAAGGTCTTGGAGACACATGAGAAGATTTTAGAGACACCAACATACATCTTCATGCTTATTTCCTTTAATTCCTATCTGGAATGGAAAGCATACCTGCATTTGTATTTGGTTTTTTTTCTTCTGAAAGGGAGACAAGTGTTTTTTTGACACTAGATCATATTTTTCTTCAAGCACTTACCATTATTGTGGGTGATTACACATTGTGGGTGGGCTACAAAGTCTCTCTATTTCCTTCTTATGGGGCTCATTTATTGTATATACATGATGTATGTAGTCCTTGGAGGGTGTGATTGAGTCCTCCATCCATGCATCATTTTTTTTTTTTTTTCTCTCTTTTGGAGAGGGTTTTTTTCCCACAAGGTTTTTCTCCTTTTCTCTGGTTGTGAGAGATTTCTTTTTTTAGTCGTAAATGGGTACCTAACATGGTTGTGTAACTAGGACGCATACTACATCTTCATATTTGCATTTGCATTCTCCCTAAATTGCACTTAAGGAGGGTGTTAGAGTAAATTACATTTACCTTCTTAAGTTTTAACTTAGGGATATTACATTTAGATTAGTTATGCATTTAACTATTTTGGGTAGTTTTTTCTTGTGCTGGGAAGTTTCTCACACGTCATCTATTTCACGGCTTTAAAAGTGTGCATCATATGTAGATTATTCATCTCATTCTATTCACTCCTTATTTGGTTAAATGGTTGTGTTGTCTCACTCGTTTCTTGTGAAGGTTTTCTACAGTTGATATTTCTTGGGTTATTCACTCTAATAGTATATAATTTGGAGGATGTCCCCTTCTTACTTTGATTATCTTACATGTGTAACCTTTGGAAAGATACTTTCATGTAGAACACAATCTTGATTTTTTTTTTTGTTATCCTTAAGCAAGTCCCATTGTATGTTGTTGCTTTGCACATTAAAGAAATCCATTTTCTATAAGATCCCATATATGCTAATACTTATAATTCTTAATAATAAATTAAATAATTCAAGGAATAATAAGACTTTTGCTTGATGAATATGTCATATGAATTATGATACCATATGAAAAAATTAGGATACCATGTGAAAAAATAAAAGGAATAAAAACAAGATGATAAAACAAAAAAATTTACTCCTGTATATTAATAAAATACCTCTTAATAGAAATTTAACCAAGCATACTTGAGATTTTTACACTACAGATACACCATAATTTTTTGTCTTAGTAATGCGTGTTTCTCCCACACTCTAATATTCTCTAGTATTTATTTTAAATAGAAAAATAAAGTATAAGATATAGGATTTTTTAAATGTAGATATACCCATACTCCCTTGCACAATAAGATTGATCCCTTGTTTTCATATACAACAAAGTACCCAAAAATATAATAGAGATATACACCTATACAAAAAAAATTGAAGAATGAGTAGAATAGTATAAACAATGATTGGGATTTCATATTCCAATAGACATAACATAACTTATAAGTAGTTGTAAAGTGGCAAAAATATTCTCCAAAATGTTTCAAAGGAGCTATATAGTTATCCATGGCTGAAAATATCCTTGATTGATAGGTTCCATGTATTTTTCACAAAGATTTTCATTTGAACTATATCAGGAAAAAATAATAGCAACACAAGACCTTTCTTATAGGGGAACAATTAATTATTTCTGATGTTGCGAGACTATTTTTTTTTGGTGATGAAATGACTACAACTAAAACCGAATGGGAAATGGTAGAAATCCTACACAATCTTGAAAAAATGACATGAGTTCAATCACAATTGGATGAGACAGTTGGCACAGATAGAAGAGTGGAAGAATCTAACATTGATGGACTACCTTATCTCCATACAGTGGTCAAAGAATTGTTTTGATTGCACCCAATGATTCCATTGCCACTGCACCACAAAGCTTAGAGCTCTTGTAAAAATGGGGGATTTTTTAATTCCCAAAGACACCCAGGTTATAGTGTATGTGTGGGCTATTGGACGAGACCTTACAATCTGGAAGGATCCCTTAAAATTTATGCCAGACCTTTATTTTTGGAAGGCACAAGTTGCAAGATAGAATACAAAGGTCAAAACTTTAAGCTTAGCCATAGTGCAACATAAGCATACTGAATTGTTTCTCTCTTAAAATACAAACAACTTTTTCATCAATAAGGGAAGGGAGTTATACCATTTTCATTATTTTTATCGAAGGGAGCTTTCAATGATAGTGTAGGACAAGATGCACTCTTTTCTACAATTCCTGGAAGATCACAAATCCTCTTACATTGCCATTTTTTATCCCCATTCTATGTATCTCGCATTTCACCACGCCATTTTTTTGTTCCTTATAACTCTTGAACTCCTCCAAATCTGTAATCTCTCATGAGATAGATATATAGAGGATGATTGATAAGAAATGGGGTTTTGCAGAGCTTAAGTAGGAGAAGAAATGCACACTATGCTTTGAAGCTAAAATTTTATGATAGATTTGATCATTAATATCACTAAGGTATTTACGATACACATTCATGGGTAGATTTGATACAATTTGATAGAATATTTTATACTAAATACCAATTATTTTATGCAATGATGACTGAAAACATAAACAATTGTGCATCTTCCGTTGAAAAAGTCAGTAACTGAAAACCAGGAACAACTATGTAGTTTACGGGCATGAAACAAGTATAGTGGTGAAATGTGGGCTATAAAATCCAAAAGTAAAGCCTATTGGCTAACTATTATGAGACCATGTCCATTTCATGGAATACTATAGTAATACAAGCATTAACGTCTCACAATAATTTCTTGTGTAAATTAGTGTTTATTTTATGTGTCAACTATTTTGTTCCTACATGTTTTAGTAGTATAAATGTGCAAAAATAGAAATATTTATCTACACAAAACCACTTTAAACTATTAGAGTTATCATGTATTAGAGAATAATTAACTAATTTTATTAATTATTATTCTAATTCTCATACATTTAAGCTAAACTTAGGTTTGCTTTATTAGTTAATTTAATTCTTTATTTATGTTAACTATAGAGCTAAATTAGATCAATTCTTATCATCACACAAGATGTTGACACTTGTCATGATCTAATCCCTTTTCATTAGGGTTGCTCTTTTAAAGCATTCATTCTCTCTTGTAATTTTTATTCTATAAGTATTTTATTTTTGAGAAATATATAATATTTCTTTTACAGAGTTCTTGGGTGGAAGGTGTTTTGTTCATTGTTTGATCCTATGGCTCGTGTTATTCACAAATCTAACATGGTATCAGAGCTTAGGCTATTTTGTGTGAAAATTCATTTTATATTGTAGGATTGGAAATCATGGTGGTAGATGTTTCATTTTTGCATGGACTATTTTATTTTTGGATGCATTAGGTTTTCATTTTCTTTTTGATCTGTACACATCATTTCTATTATAGATTATTTTTCAATCAACTGTTACTTCATAGATTCTAGAGTTGCACTGGAGTATGCAATTTTTCAAGAGTTCCTTGGCATCGGGTTTATTGTTGCTTTATCATGATTCTAACCTGAGTCATTTAGTGACTCTAATATGGTTTTTAGCAAACAAAGTATCTTTCCTTTCTTTTCAGATAAATCATTCTAGTGTTACTCCACAAGTTTGATTCTAGTGCTTCTTTGCAATATATTATCTCATTATGCAGTGGGTTGTATGGCTTCGCTTGTTATCCTTTGTGTTTATCATCCCTTGTGTGGATGGAGATTGAATGGATTTGTGATGGATATCATTATTGTGTCTTTTGATTAGGAATTTTTCCCACTAGTTTTCTCCTTTCCTCTTTGTAATTGGGTACCTAACATGGCCTTGTAGCCTAGACCCATTCATGTTTTCATGCATCTCAATCCTTGCATTTTTTTTTTATATCTCTCTATCACCTAGCTACACTTAACGGGGGGTGTTAGTGTAGAATATTAAGCCTAAAATATTTCTCTAGATAAGTTTGCTAGTTGTAGAATTAAGAGGGGGTGTTAACACAATGAACAATATAAGACTATTGTTTCCAACATGCAACTATTGCAATTAATAATATAAGACTATTTTTTACAACATGCAAAGTTGCAGTTAACAACTTGCACTATTACGCAACTACTCTTCAATAATTAACAACTTTCTTAGCATAGGCTAACTAATGGGATCTCTCTATTAGATATTTGCGATAATTATTGTTTAGTTGTATAATCTTGCATGGAGTTGCATGCCTATTTTCTAGATGGAAGTTGCCATTGTAGATGGATTTTCTCATGCTTTATATATTGTACTCATTCTTAAGCAATTATCAAGAAAATAATCAATGCAATTATTTAGAGTTTATTTTTTCTTTTCAATTTGTGCAATTTTGTAATTTGCAACTCCGAACTAGGATTCTTGAAATTATCACAAAAACATCAAAGGGCTGAAACAAAGAGATACACGTGCATACACACAATAGCCCATATCTATAATACGTATGTCTAATTTATGCACAGACTTCTAGTCTAAGTGCTCCTCCCAATTCGAAAGGATATAAATTAGGGAAAAAATTCTGAGACTTAGCAAGTTACTAAGAATTCAAAATATATCAATGAAATTTGTTTCCCAAACAAATAAAATAAAGCTTCAAATAACATCTTTACCTACATGTCTGCAACTATGTCATATGACTGCACACACTTTGTCTGCAGAGGCTTCAAATTGCTCCTCCCAACTGCAAAATATGTAAATTAGGGACAAAATTATCTGACTAGCAACTTACTTAGCAAGTTAGAATTTAGAAGATATGAACGATTTTTTTTTTCTAAAACAACCAAAATAAAGCTTCATATAGCAACTTTACCTAATTCTACAAATATGTCTTATATCTACACAAGCTAGAAGGCTAATTGATCCTCCCAACTACAAAGGTTGTAATTTAGAAATAATATATTTGACTTAATCATATTGTGGGGTGTGCTTGGTTGTTTTAAACATTTAGTTAATAAATGTAGTTAGGGGTGTACTGTGATTGTTTTTTGTTGTATAATGCTATTATTATAGTTGATTAATGTTGCAAAAAAAATCAATGATACAAATATATATTAGTATAAGGATATGTGCAGGATCATGATAGGCCAAAAAGTCGTGATATGTAAGTTATATGATGGCCCATGTGGCTAATGACTTTTTTTTTACCCAAAATTGATGAAACAAAAAGGGTTTTTAAAGGAGATTCTCAACTTTCCACCAATATAAATTATGTTTTGCTTTGAATTTAATAAATAATTATTATTCATTTTCTATTTGAATTATGACTAAAGTCTTGATTGATAGGCTGATTGAAAAAAAATCTATAGCTTTCAAATGGTATCACATTTTTTGAATCTAAAACATGTCATATTCTATGCTTCACATACTATAGGATTAAAAAAAGAAAAAATGAATTTCATGAAGTTTTGACGAAGTTAAGGTGGTCAAACATTGAGTTTTTATAATTTTAAAAAGTTGTAATAAAAAAATCATAATTAATTATTTACATGGAAAAAAATTACAAAAAAATATGCATCACATCGAGACATGAGTCCTCTACTTATATCTGAAATCTTATAAAAAAATATTATCATTTTATTGTGTTTAGGGTGGTCAGACAAACACCTACTTCTTATTTTTTCACTGAAATTTAAGTACTACTTCATTGAAATTTCAAATTTTCACCAAATATATTTTTTATTTTTTAAAATATACTTAACTTACTTTAGAAACTACATTCAATTTTCTACAGATTCTATTCTTACATATTTTTGAAATAATATAGATAAATTATTCAAATTTTTACATCAAGTTTCCTAACCCTAATCTTTCTAAATTTTTTGCCACTTAAGGGCCTTTTTTTTCCATGATGATCCTGCACATACCCATAATAACTCCATAAATATTAGTAATGTGATCCACCATACTATTTTTTTGATGTATCTCTCTCTTTGTGCATTCCTTTATTTTTATCACATTCCTCTATTTGTATCTACATTCGTCTCTATGTCGTAAACCTTAATCCTTTTCTTGGTCTTGAGTTTTTCTTTTGGGGATGATGCAAGACATTGAGACATTTAGGTCTCTTCCATGTTGACCCAAAAGATTATCCTTTCTCTTTTCTTTGTCTTGTGTTTTTCCTTTTGGTGATGATCCAAGGTGTCGAAATGAATTTAGGTCTCTTCCATGTTGACTTGAAAGCTTTTCTCTATTTTTATTTCTTTGTGTCATTCTTCATGTTCGATGAGTATTTGGGGAATGATGACAATTTTGAGCTCTCTAAAAACATTGCAGCAAAGATAAGTATGTGTAGGATCATGATGGGCCAAAAAGTGGCAATATGATGGGTATTTGTAGGGCATGGGGTTGATGACTTTTTTTTTACACAAAATTGATGAAATGAAAAGGGTTTTTAAAGGAGATTCTCAGTTTTCCACCAATATAAATTATGCTTTACCTTGAATTTAATAAATTATTATTATTCATTTTCTATTTTAATTATGACTAAAGTGTTGATTGATAGGCTGATTGAAAAAAATCTATAGGTTTCAAATGGTATCACATTTTTTAAATCCAAAACATGCATCACATTCTACGCTTCACATACTATATGATTAAAAAGAAAAAATGAATTTCATGAAGTTTTGACCAAGTTAAGGTGGTCAAACATATGAGTTTTATATTTTTTAAAAGTTGTAATAAAAAATTCAAATTAATTATTTACTTGGAAAAAAATTACAAAAAATATGCATCACATGGGACATGAGTCCTCTACTTATGTCTAAAATTTTCTAAAAATTATCATTTTATTGTGGTTAGGGTGGTCAGACAGACACCTACTTATTTTTTCCCTGAAATTTAAGTATTACTGCATTGAAATTTCAAATTTTTACCAAATAAATCTTTTTTTAAAATAAACCTAGTAGTTTAGAAACTACCTTCAATTTTCTATAGATTCTATTCTTACATATTTTTGAAATAATATAGATAACTTATTCAAATTTTTACGTCAAGTTCCCTAACTCATATTTTTTTGATTTTTTTGCCACTTAAGGGCCTATTTTTTCCATGATGATCCTACACATACCCAGACATACTGACCCCAAATTTGTGGATCCCTCATGTGATTTTGGGATTTCATTTTGGGGGAAACCATTCTTTCATGACATAGCTTCATTTGGAAACATATGACTTGGCATAGAGCTTTCCAAATAAGCTCGCATGCCCTCTTTACTATTAGTATTTATCATTTGCCACTTTAAAGTAATTGCTCACAATGTGGTGTTTAGCAATTTCTTTAAAGTGGGGGCATACATTGGCATTATTTTTGACATTCATGTTTCATTGTGTAGTCTTCTTCATGTGATGTGTCTTCCTCTTTGTGGTGACATTGGGTGTGATTTCCCTCAAGAGCGTGATCTCTCTTAGCATATTATATTCCTCTTAGTAGCCTGATGCAACACACTACATCCCCTAAGTTGTGAATCTTCTATTCTTCAATTGGTCCTCTCTTGGAGACATTAGGTAAAATTTTCCCTAAGTTAATACCTTACATAAACTAAGAAAAACTCCTTTGAAAATAACTTACACTACTATTTTTTATTTACAATAACTGTTATAAGGCCACCTTGCATAACACACTTTGCTTTCATATGGAGCCATATTATTTGTTCATGAGTGTCAAGCACATAGAGTTTTTATTTCCTCATGAATCATACTATTCATGTTGTGTGGGGCCTTATAAAATTTATGAGAAGGTATAGCTTTGTTATGGTTACCGTATGGGAGACAAACTTAGGTGTGACTTTCCCATAGCCACTTTCTTATTTGTGTGAGTGCATACCAGCCGTGTGCATATGTGTCACACCTCTTTGGGGGCTCACCTAGTGGATGGATTGAGATTCCATTAGCCCTTGTGAGAATGCATTTGGTTTGTATAGTGGACATCGTGTTCCACTTGTAAACATTTTGGAAGAAAAACTTAGATTTGATCCACATCGTGTTGGATGAATGGTCGAGGCTTGATCCACCCCTTTTGTTTTATTTTTTTCTTTATTATTTATGTCTTTGATAGTGTATGCTTGTACCTTGTTGTTGCTTCATATATCATTCACATGTGTTTTCTTTTGTGTCTATGTTGGTTTTTCATAAGATCTTGATCTTGGGGGCTTGCGCAACCCTCTTGATCATTGTCATCCTACTTTAGTGTGAGTTTGAAGCAAGTTAATCCTCTCACGAAAGTGGGGGCTAAATGTAGTATACGAAAATGTATCCCTCTACATTTTCACACCTTTTTGGGCCTCTTTGTTAAAATTGGGCTTCTTTATAACTTATTTGGTCCTTGTCATGCCCCGCCGTGCGAACCCCAATGAAACTAATAACAACGGAACAATTTTTATTTTATTTTAAAGAATATAATGACATACTTAAGTATTATAACATAACAATGTATTATGAGGCACAACTAGTTCCAATGGGGTACACGAAGTGACATGACTACACTAACCCACAACAACGATAATAAGATAACAATAAATAAATAATCATGTAAATCTATTCATTCCCATTTCATCATTTAAAATATCTATCAACTATATCCATATTAATAACATATGCACATATGACAATACATGGAATTATAAAGATATAAAGTGTTACATATTTCGATAGATACAACTCAACATAACCAACTATAACACAAGATCCTGAATAATTACATGGCCTGAATAAATATTACATCCCAATGATAGTAGAATACAATTGACTGAAAATACAACTCAATAACCACATATACAATTTACAACAAGGTCATCCCAACACATGTGGGAGACAATACATCAATGAATATATTACAACCGAAGTATATACATCTATCTGGTACATAAGGACACTAGATCATCAACATCCACCAAAACCTGCAAGTAAAAGATACATCTGCAATAGAAGAGGGAAACCCAACGGGGTGCGAAGTACGTTCCACCCAACCACCCCCGTGCTGAGAGTAGACAAGGAAGGGTCCCTGACCAAGCACGTCTAACAATACACAATACTAACTCCAGATAGACAACTTAACATCAAAGACCACTTAGAAAACTCACAATGACAAATCCAAAGGTCACAACAACAAATCACTGCTGGATGTAACAGTAAAACACCTTTCCAAATTACAACTAGTCACACTCACAACATCAATGAAACTCAAGGCATAATAACAAAGACTTCTTCCAACAATGACCAAAGAGAAATCAATAAAACACTTAACCTCTACAGACACAATATCACTTAACAACTACAATCACAAAGTCACTTAACAACTACAAACACAATATCACTTAATACGAGGTTACAATGCTTCCAGCGAACAAAGATCATGAACATCGTACAATAACTGATTAACTGTCGACATAGGAAGAGTGTCATGCATAAATTGCCATGAGTTACACTGGCTCAACCTTCCTAGGCTACCGGACCCCCATCCTGGGTTACCCTGGCTTGCCTCTACTGGTCGCCGGACCCTCACGCAAAACTATGCGTCCATCTCATCTCGAGCCTTATCATTCACTTGCTTCATGAGAGAGACATCCTTTATCTTTATTAGTGTGAAAGCCCCCCCATTAATTCATTTAGATTATCACTTAATTAAACTCTAGGTAGGTTACCCTGGCGCCCCTTTGTGTGTCAGACCCCCACAAAGAGCCACTCTCCTATTGACAACACAACAAAGTACAATACCACAATAGTAACTAGACAACATAACCTCTCCAATCCAAGGAGAAAATAAAACAAGGAACTCACTCCGAACACTAGAGGAAACCAAATATGGAAACACACTCCTTCCAAAGGAGGTACAAATCTTGTTACCCACTCCTATTTCTTAGGAGGCACAAATCCTCGTTCGTGGAAACTGGGTACAACATCATAGTACAATACATCAAGGCGATTCACAAAATGAACCTCTACACATAACATCCCACTCAAGAAAACTTCTCTGGAAGACTTACATAGACCCTTAACCCCATTTGCCTAACACGGAGAATAAAAGAAACATGAAAGAAAACATTCCATTTTTGGAAGCCCTTAACAAAAAAACTTAAACTCTTACGAAAGGTAAAGTAACCTAAGGCTTTCCCATACGACACAAAAGCACTATGAAGAAAATGCCACAGTAGAATTAATGAATAATTTCAAGAATCACAATTACGTTTAATCAAATCCATAAAAAAATAAATTACAATGAATGATAAATTTCACCCAATAACTCAATCAATCACACGAGAACACTCGTTTCAACACAACACAATAAATTTATTTCTAGTTTCCTAATTAACTATAATATTGCAAAATATTAAAACATAATCACAATATATAAATAAATCTCTTTTATATATATATATAAATATACAAAATAAATTAAATAAATAAAAACTATATTACTATATCAAGTAAAGATTATCATATTAAATTTTGTTCAAAACATCACAAAATTAATATATAACTATACTACGAATGAAACATTTTTATAAAACCAATCACTTTATCAAAACATATTATAGAAATTTAACAATTAATTTATATATATATTAAATAATATATATTATATACATTATCAAACAAATATGAATTAAATAAAAATCAAATTATAAAAATTATTTTATAAACCAAATCCGAATTTTAAATATTAACAAAAACAAACATAAAAATAAAAATTAAATAACTAAATTTGAAATAAAAAAACAAAAAAAAAACAAACTGAAATCAAAATCCATGCCTTGCAAAACGCACGGCACACTCAAAGCCGTAAGGGGACTACTGTACGCAGTCCCCACTGGACTGCGCCTAGTAGTCTCGACTGCTGTGCGCAGCCGGTGATGGCTGCATACAGCAAGCCCGGGTCCGTGGGGGTACGGCCTGGGCCGGCCCCCCCCACCTTCCCCAAAACAAAAATTTTAAATATAAATTTATTTTTATTTCAAAAACACATGCGCCATAACCAACGCCCAATTTCATTATATTTTATTGATTTCCGAGCCATACGAACTCACAAAAGGAATTATTAAGATAGCATTCGAATTAAAATATAAATATATATTTTATTCACCCTCACAATTACGGAATTCCGGAAAATAGAAGCATATATTTCTATAACTTCCTTTTCTTTTATTTTTATTTAAATATTTATAATTCGTGTCTTAACCACAACAGTACCATAATTTATATTAAAAATTTCATCTGTACGAAAGCACAGAAAAAAAATGAACAAATAAGAAAAGAATTAAATATATTTTATTTAATATTTATATAAACAAATTTACACCAATACCTAAAATTTATATATATTTTCCTTCGAATGATTCAACCAGAATAATAATATATGTATATTTGATTTTGGTATATTTATATTTATTTATTTAACACAAACAGAGATATATTATATATATATAAACAAGAGATTTTGAACAATAAAATAAATAAATTTGATTTCCAAAAGATCCAAAATAAATTCAGGCGTGCAACAATATTCATCACAACAACAATATGATTTTCTTTTCAAAAATTTCATAATTAAATTTTCTTGAAGAATTTAAACCAATGTTTTCACTACAGAGAAATACAAATAATTTTAACAGATAAATCTCAATCACAAGAAACTCTTTTTAAAACACAAGGAGAAATTAATCTTTCAACATGGCAGTCAAAATTTATTATAGAAGAATAAATTAGAAAAGAAATAATGAACTTGAAAGGAACCTGAAACCCTTCGTTTGATGAAGAATCCTTCTGAATCCTCCTCACGACTTTCTGCCTGCAACGTTCTTCAGAACAATCTTTCCTTTTCAATCCTACAATGATTTTTCCAGCAAACACCAAAAACCAAAACTATCTTTCTTCTTCCAAATCCAAAACAACAGAGCCAAAACTTCTGTGTGAAATCCATTCCCTCATAAAAATAATAAATCACTAATTAAAATCAATAAATCTTTTTCCGCTTTCTTTTCCAAAAAGCCTCTTTCCTTATTGGTCCTTTTCCAGCTTTTAAAAGCTCACACTTATCTAAAATTTTAATTGAAATAATTTATTTAATTTAGATATTATCTTCACATAATTTCCTAATTTAATATTAATAAAAAATACAATATCTAATTATTCTTATCAATATTAATTTTAATTATAATTATTTGCATTTTTAATTAATTAAATCACTTTTAATTTATAATATATTTAAATTTAATATTTTTCTAACTCGCAATTAAATCAAATAACAATGCAACATTAATTAATTATTTTATGAAACACGATTAATTAATTAAACACTAACCAAGAATTAAATAAATACTCAACAGTCAAACCACATAAAGACAAAGACAAAACTTCAGTCATAACACAACGACTCACAACAGACGACGGACTTGGGACGGGGACACTTCCAAACCTACTCCCTTTTTCAACATTTTACCCATTGGGTTAATTTATTGCTCGCCCTGTCCTGCCGAAGCAGGTGGAATCGAGACTTATTCCTGCAATCCTGCATCCAAATAAACGTCAAGTAGCACATGTATATATAATCAACATCCTATCATGAGAAGGAATTGCAGTGTAGCAGGGCACTCGTGAACGAGTGATGCTACACTGTCCTCTCACCTATTCTATTCTAACAGTTACAATATCAATAACAAACTAACATTTCTAACCAAATTGATCATAAGATAACATGATATTTAACTACTGCATCATAACTAGAATTATTAAACCATTGCATTATAAAATAATACTGAATCCAAATAACATGATCACCAAAGAATCATCACATCGACATATAAAAAATTAATGAAAATCTATTTGAATAAACAATAATCCAATCAACACACAGAGTATCATAAATCATACTAATAATGTCACATGCAACAATTAACTAAACTACGCATCCGCACACACCAAGTTGGTGAATGAATCACCAACACAAATCAGTATCATGCTAACACACAAGAGAAACCAATAGTAGCAAATAGTATCAGAAATATGGGGGTATTACAGTCCTACTTTGTATCCACAAGCCTTATTTAATGCATCTTTTTGAGGATAATCCTAAAACTTAACTAATGAACAATCATAATTCATGTTCTTGGGTTGTGTGTTCTATATTTAGTGATCTGAGACTCATACACCACCTTGGGCATATGAGTCCCACCTAAGTTTTGGGGCTTAATCCTGAATTTGACATAGAACTTAACATTTGTTGAAATTTGTGTCCCAAGCCTAGGCTACTAGGACTCATATGCCCCAATTGGGTTATGAGTCTTGCTTAGCTTGGACCTATTTTAGGTTCAAATTATTGATGAGATTTTATTCTACTAGATTTGATGTCAGCTTGTAGTGTTGTAATTTCGAGAAATTTGGCATAAAAAAGTATAAATACAAGGTTATTTCACATAATTTCTTCTAGAAGTTTTATGTAATCATTCGTATAGAAAGTTTATGAGATCAAGAGCATTCAAGAGATTATTATCAATCATTTTGGAGCTATATTCAAGATTCAATAATCATGTCAAAGTCTTCATGCATCATGTGTTTTTTTGAGCTAACATTTGTGATGCAGGTTTTCATGATTCAAGTCAAGATTCATATCAACAATTAAGTTTCATGATATACATTCATGCTATCCATTTCATACAAGAATGTAGCCTTTGTTTCAAGTGTTTGGTGAGTTGCAACATTGCATATTGTTCATTCATCATTCCTTCATTCTATATCATTTCATTTCAAGGTTTGATTACCAAAATGGGATTTGACCAAGGCAAACCCCTATCCACTAACATTTAACAACATTTTTCCCTATCTTTGATGTGTGTTTTGCAGATTTAGGTTGAAGATGCATTGAATACAAAGATTGGAGAAAGTTTTCAAAGTTGCAAAGTTGTGAAAGTTGTCACCTTTCTTGCAAGATCATGAAAAATCACCTACAAGTAGAAATTTAGAGTTTCAGACTCGGAGATTGAAAGGGAGAGAAGCTACAAAATATCACTAGAAGATATCAGAGTTTCAAATCAACCCTTATACTAGGACTAAATCACCACCTTGGGTGTATGAGTCATAGTATACCACTTTTCAATCATTTTATGTAGATCCTACTTTAACAATTGTAGATTCCGGATCCATCTTGAAACCCTAAACTGGGACTAAATTGCCCCAACTAGTGTATGAATCCCAGTGTGCATCAAAAGTCATAATTTTGAGATTCTAGACCTTGATTCAAGCATCTTTTTTTTTCTAGTTGCACCTCTGATCATTCTTAGTTCATTATTCTAATTTTGAGTTTAATTCCCTAGGTTACATTGCTAGATTTGCATATCATTTACATTTTTTTCTTTCTAAGCCTTTGCTTAGTGGTGAACCCCATTTTGTCTTTAATCACACCATAGGAGACCTTATAACAGATCATTTCTCTCAATTTGACCATTAGATTGAGATCTCTAGGTTTTCCTTGAATGAAGTAGAGTGAAATAAGAAGGGAATCCCCCTTTCCTTAGTTCCATCTCTCAAAAGGTAGAACCCAATTTCCCTTATTTCAGCATTGAATACCTCTCTTTTCTCTTGAAGGCTTAGCAACTTAGCTAGCCTTGCTTCCATTCTGCCACTCTCCTTGACCTCCAAATACTTTAACAACTATAGCACTTGTATCTCCATTTAAATGGATAGGACCACACCCTTCCCATATACCAACTCATAGGGAGAATCCTTTAGGATTTTCTTTGGGGTAATGTGGTTTGCCCATAAGGTTGCTCATAGATTCCTATGCCATTATTTTTGGTGCTCTAACATGATGTGTTTGATCAACTTGATTAGGTTTAAATGTTGGTAGATTCTACCAGTTCATTCCCCTGTGGGTAATAGTTTGATGAAGTCTTCAAATACACTTCATGCTTGAGGGTGAAATTAGACATATCAAACCCTATAAAGGCTTGCACGTTGTATGAGATGATGGTTTTTAGGGATTTGAACCTCATCACTAGTTCTTCAAGGAAGTTGATAATATTGGGTTAAGTGGCCTATGCACATCTAGTAAAATAATCAACGGTTGTTAAAATCCACTTATGTTATGAGCTAGAGGTGGGCTTGATCATCTCGATGATATATAGCCCCCATTATGTGAAGGGTTCCTCTACTAAGATTTGGCTTGAAGGCATAGCAGAGTTCTTTTGCTTGTTGACATAAACCTAACATTGAGAGAATTTTCTCACTAGATTGTGAGCTTCGAAAAATAAGTTGGGCCAAGAATATCCTACCCACATGATTTTTAAAGCAGTGGTTTTGGAAAAGAAGTGTCCACTTTCTGGGCTACTATGGAATTCACCCAAAATTCTCTCAACTTTCCCCTTATCACATAGTAGAGGAGGATTATTTCATAATTCTTTTTAAATAAAAGGCCTTCAATAAGTACATATATGATTCCTTGGAGCCTATAGTACCTTATTTTGTGCACTAGGAGGTTGGGGAGACATCTACCAGTTTGCATGAATCTTGTCTAATCTTCCACCTACGACTCATCTAACTCAAACTAGTTTACAAATAACAAATTGGCCTCTTCAGCTCTTGCCCTGAGGTTGAGCTCTTGGGCGAGATAATCACATAGACCTCTTCCTTTGACTAGATTTTTGGGATGGATATCAACATCATACTCTAGGATCTTAGTGATCTAGTTGGTTCTTTTCTCAATTATTTTACCTTCTGTGATATACCCTTGAGTTGGGATGAGTAACAAGGATTGTAATTTTACTGGAAAAAAACAAACTTTTTAAATTTTTTTAAGGATATTGACTATGGAAATGCCCCAATTTTCTATAAAATAATACTTGGTTTGATATCCCTCTAAATTTCTTGACTGGAAAGCAATAGGGTGTTCCTCGCTTCCCTCCTTGTCCTTTTGTGTGAGCATGAAGGCTATGCTATGTTCGCCATTATACATATATAACACAAAGTATCTTGAAAATTCTAGGTTGGCTAACATCGGAGCTATGGAGATGGCTACCTTGATTTTATCAAAGGAAAGTTTTCCATCCCAAGTCCATTTTAAATCTAAGCCTTTCTTTAACATTAGCGTGATAGGTCTCACAATGCCTATGAAATCTAAGATGAATCTGCTAACAAAGTTAATCTTCCTTGAGAAAGATTGCAATACCTTTTGGTTAATAGGTAGCAAAAGTTTTTTTATAGCCATCACCCTTTTGAGAGCGATGGCTATCCCCTCCCTGGACACCACAAAGCCAAATGGCATTTCTTATGGTACACCAAATACACATTTTTTGGGATTTAAGGAAATCTTTAACTATTGACACTTTTGAAAGACCATTTCTAGGTGATCAAAATGATCACTCTTACATTTTCAAAATATGGTTAGGTCATCTAGATAGATAAGGATGATCTTGTTGATCAAATCCTTGAAAATGATGTCCATCACATGTTGAAAGGTGGCACCCGTGTTTGAGAGGCTAAAGAGAATTTTCATGTATACAAATGTTACCTATTTATTGGTGAATTTCATCTTGTGTTGATCCCTCTCCACATACACTTGATTGTAACCCAAAAAATTGTAGAGTAATGAGAATATATTTGATCCTACCACAGTCTGCAAGACCTATTCCATTAAAGGCAGAGGTTAGTGATCCTTTAAAGAGGCCTTGTTCAGGTGTCATAAATCCATGCAAAGTCAGATGTCAACATTCTTCTTTCAGATAGGGAACAAATTAGACACCTAAGTAGAGTGTTTAATTGGGTATATGATCTTTGAATCGATTAATCTCATGAGCTCTTATGCTATTAAGGCCTCCACCTTTTGGTTGACTAGACTTTGCTTTTGTCAAATCAAATTGGTACCTTTGACTAGGTCAATGGTGTGTTAAATTATGCTTGAATCATATCCTTTCAGATCATCATAGGTCCAAGCTATGACTCCATTATACTTAGGACATAAATACCTCAACCTATTCTTATCTTTCTATGGCATGTTCCTCTCGAATTTGAGCTTCATACCATCTCCAACATCGAGGTCTTCATAGTATTCTTTGTCACATGTGAATATCCATTTATTGTTTCTCACATCTTCACAGTCAAAGAGGTTTTCCAAAGTGATTAGACCTCATAGGAGATTATTTATTTAAATGAGTTGGATTATTTTCTCCTCGCCAACCTCTTCATATCTAGGTTATGCTTGATTCAAAAACTCTCTTGACTGTCGTATGAAAGTAGCAATCTGGGCATTATCTTCAAAAACTTGCTAATTCTAATCATTATCAGGGATAGATGGTTAGACGATGATGCATACCACATGTTGGTTTTTAGTTGACTCAATGGTTGGCTCAAATTGTTAGTTGATCAAAGCCATTCTATCCATGATAGATTTATGGGATCTCAGAATGACCTAGATATTGAAAGCTTCAAACATTTCGATCAGGTCCCAAACTCTATACTAGTGTGACCACATTCTTACATTCTTTGTGGCTACCTATCCTCGGACCTATGTGAACCACTAGCTTGGAATCTCCGAACACTTGTATCCCCTTTATTCCCATCTATTCTACTAGCATTAGGCCATGAACCAGTCCCTCATATTCTGCGTCATTATTTGAACATGGGAACTCAAAATGCAAAGCCCTGAGGTTTTGCAACCTAGCTGGAGATGCAAGATAGATGTAGACTCTAGATCCAATCCTCTATTTGGTACTATCAAAGTTTAAATTCCATAAGCCATCATTAATAGGTTCACTTGGGTTCTCTTGTTCCATGAACAATTTTGAGATGGCTTTATCTTCATCAAAGATTACATATGTTCCCAAACCAGTGGCATGGAAATTACCAAAAGAACCAAATTTAATAAATTGGTTCAATATGACCTCTTCTTTTTTCCTTTGATCACTTGTGGCCTCTTCATCCTCCAATATCTTCACACAGTACATTTCCTTCTTGGAAATTGACGTGTGTTTACCTTCAAAGCTCATTACTGTATCCTCCATGATGTGTTTAGGGAGCAAAGATTCAGACAAGATTTTCCTCTTTCCTTCGTGTTTATTCCTCAATATCAAGTGGGACACTACAAGCACAAAAAATTGCCTCTGTTGTGAAGTCTCTTGACAAGCACAGTCCAAAAATAGGGGGAACATAGATTATGACCACCTTCTAGGTAACTATTTGGCTTGGGAAGGAATACAATGTTAAAGGGAGATCCTTAATGTTACCTATGATTGGGACCTTCTTTCCTTCCAATTGAATAATTCCCTTCTCTAGAGGTTTTTATTTAAAGTTCAAGGCATTGGCTACTAGCTTGGGCATGACTGTAGTACTAGCCCCTGAATCTATCATGTTGTTGTTTAGTAACTTATCCTCTATGATAAGAGTTAAGAAGAAAGGGGTAGGTTTTGGCTTACATACCTCTTTCTCATATTTTTTTTCTCCCACATTCACATATGTTGTGGCCCTCAAAGATTGGGGATCCAACACGAGCCTTTTTGTTACACCACAATTGTCTAATTACTATTTACTATTACTATGTAGGGTAAAATGTGAATGAAATGTGAATTATGGAGATGAATAAATTGTGCTCATACCATGTTATCAATGTGAATGTTATATCAGTTGATGTTATTTCATGGGGAAATACTGCATATATGCAAATAGATGTTTATTGACTTATTATTCTAACTTCGGAGATGTTTATGTATACTACATATGTTGTGAGCAATTGATTTCCATGTGCACGTGTTAGTGGATGTAGGTATATGTTCCATTCCTCTAGACATAAGGGAAGTATACTCGAGAGAGAAGATCTTTGCCAAGTAACCAGTAACATAAACTATTTGAGCATATACACACCACAACAGTTTGGTTGAGTCTAGACATAGAAGTGGGAAGTTGATAATTCAACCCTATTTTGAAATATCTACATTAGTAAAGGTCTTGTTTACTATCGAGTGCATTATTGGGTGATGTTTATTTGTTTGAACTTTTGAGACCTACCTTATTTTATTGTGCTTGGTTGTGTGGGTGAATGACTATTGAGATATATGCATACATGTGTGTGTGTGTATATATATATATATATGCATATGTCAACATACACATATGATGGATATAATGGGATGTCCATACAAGTATGATGATATATATATAAGATATGCATATATGTATATAAATGTTTGTTATGATGTTATGTCTCTTTGAGTTTTCCATCGATGTATATCTACATCAAAAGTATGCATGTATATGAATATATACATACATTGATTCGTGTGTGAAAGCATAATCATATGCATGTTTGTGTAAATAGAAATACTTGAAAACACACTCACACGAGGGATCAATTATATATATGTAAACATATATATATATTTAACAAATGTGCGTATCAACGAGAATAGGTTAAGAAGAGGTAACTTGATATGTGTGTGTGTGTGTGTGTGTGTGCGTGATTGGATATATGTATATATATATATACATATACATGCATGAACATTAATGCTTATATAGAGGAGCGTGTATATATATATATGTATACAATATATTATTATTGCGTGAATTCTTCCTTGTTGTGATCAATGATTGGATATATATATATATTGAAATAAATATACAAAGATATACATGTGTGCAAGTATAAACGATACCCATACACAAGTATGTCATTGCATAAGGAGATCGAGTGGAATTATACCATACACATATATATGTATGTACATATATATATTTGGAATATAGATCAAGAAATGAAATGTAGTTACTACGTATTTTGTGTATAGAAATGTACATAAATATGTGTATATGAGAATATATATACATGTATATTTTTGTATGAATGATAATATGTATATACGTTCATGTGTATGTATGAGTGCATGAGTTTTGCTTGATGAATAATGATAAGAGGCTATAAGCATTCAAAGTATCAAATATATTTATCCAATAGGTTAAAATATAAATATATATATATACATACATACATATATATATATATATATCAGTATGATGGATATACTATATATATGTATATATAAAAAAATATATATATTATATGGGTATGTGCAGGATCATCATGGAAAAGCCCTTAAGTGGCAAAAAATTTAGAAAAATCAGAGTTAGGCAACTTGACATAAAAAATTGACTAAGTTATCTATATTATTTCCAAAATATGTAAGAATAGAATTTGTAGAAAATTGAATGTAGTTTCTAAACTAATAGGTTTGTTTAAAAAAATAAAAATCTATTTCACACACGTGAAAATTTGAAATTTCAATGCAGTTGTACTTAAATTTCAGGGAAAAAATAAGAATTAGGTTTCTGTCTGACCACCCTAACCACAATAAAATGATAATATATTTTTTATAATATTTTAGATATGAGTAGAGGAATCATGCCCTGATGTGATGCATATTTTTTTGTAATTTTCTTCTTAGTAAATAATTAATTATGAATTTTTTATTACAACTTTTTAAAAAATATAAAACCTCATATGTCTGACCACCTTAACTTGGTCAAAACTTCATGAAATTGAATTTTTATTTTTTTAATCCTATAGTATGCGAAGCATAGAATGTGATGCATATTTTGGAATCAAAAAATGTGATACTATTTGAAAGCTATAGATGTTTTTCAATCAGCCTATGAATTAGGACTTTAGTCATAATTTGAATTGAAAATGAATAATAATTACTTATTAAATTCAAAGTAAAGCATAATTTATATCAGTGGAAATCTGGGAATCTCCTTTAAAAACCCTTTTTGTTTCATCAATTTTGGGTAAAAAAATAATCATTAGCCACATACCCATCATATTGCCATTTTTTGGCCCATCATGATCCTGCACATACCCATATTGTAAGATAAATAGCACTATACATAGCATAATGCATGGGACACAACTTTTAAGAGGTAGTATACATATGATATATGTATAGGAATTGCATAATATAGCATGGGCTTCAGCCATGTAACTATGATCGACTATCTCTTATTCAACAGAGCCGATTTATGAAGGATGTCATAGTCGATAAAGACTATGATAAATGGAGGTCGATAATAGTCATTATTGACTATGTTTAATAAATTTGATTAAATAGCTTATTAATTTTTGTGTAAACCGATTATCATATAGAAAGACACATGATTTATGACGTTGTATTGTTGTCTATGACAAACTTGAAATGGTTGATGCCATTTGTAAGATCAACCTTGACTTTTTCAAATGTATTTATCTACTCAAGTTGATTCATCCTCTAAGAAGTTTGATGGATACTTGTCATAAAATGGAAGTTGACTATTTCATTGGAAGATAAACTACACCAAATATGAGGGAGAGATAATGGAAATGGTGCCATCTTTGAATCTAGGTTGTTGTAGATGTCTTTTCTTTGTGACAATTCAAATTAAGCATATGTAGATTGAACAAGTCTTCATATTGCTGTCAAAGTTGCAAGCTGATCTGGAGGTGTTTTTGCTAAGTATGAGCTTGGAGAGTTTCCACCTTATTGTAGTTTCATGTGTTGTTTTGTATGGATCTTGTTGTCCATTTACATTCCTAAAATGTAGGCCATGAGTTTTCTAGGATACTCTATAAAATGCTAAGCCATTTCATTAGGGAGGATGCATTCTTTCTCAAGAGATTACACATATTTGCATTTAATTATTTTTGTGCTATTCCCAAACATACTTGTTTAATATTGTGAGTGAGAAAGAGTGAGTGTTCTATTGTGTTGAGAGGAAACATTAGTGTTTGAGAGAAGATATTAACTAGTGAGGTAGAGTTATTTGTGACATTCTTGAGAAGTTGATTATCAAGCTAGCTGCTATTGGAGAGGGTTGCATTGTTGTTATTAATTTGGATAAGTGATAACAGGAATGAGGATCTCTCTTCTTTGTTATTTAATTAAGAAATGATATGTTTTCCATGGTTTCTTGAAATTTAGTTTCTAGTGTGTGCATTAGAAATATTAGAGTGTCTTTGAAATGGATATTGAAGCTTTTATGCTTTTTTTATGTTGTGCTTGTAAGTACTCCATAATAGGGGTTTGGTGTATATAATATATATTATATTCTAGGCATGATTGAATACAAGAGGTGTAACAGTTGTTGATGAACTCGAGTACCCAGGATCACCTGCAAAACCAAGATAAGCCTTCTACACAAGAGTAGCAAGAGATAAAATGTTGGAATATGTTGCAATAACAAAATGATGTTATTATCACACACTAAATGATACAATATGCCTCATCTCTCCCTTGAATTGACCGAGTTGACATGAGCTCATCTGAAGTTCATAGGAGGGAGAGGTGAGTTCTAATTATATAGTACAATATGGGAAAATAATTCCAAGAGGGGCAATAAATCCCAAATAACCAAATTAGGTGGGAGTTATGCCTACTTGGAAAATTCCAAATAGGTGGCATAACTTACTAAGAAAGAGACGAATGAGTATTTTTGTGAGGTGGCATAAAAGGCCAAAAGAGGGTGTGAAACTCAACCACCCAAGTGTGGGTGAGAGAAACACATGTAATTGATGGATTACTCCACATGTCCTCACATGAACCACTTCTCCTATAACCTAATGTATGCTTAATAATGTGTAGGAAAAATAATATTAAAAAACCTACACTAACATCCCACCTTAAGCAAAGGATGAAACAATGCAAAGATGGGTCCCAACTACAAAGCCATGTAAGGTACCATGTACAATGATGAAACCTCTCAAAACATGAGAAATAGAAAACTCGTAGGACAAAAATCTCCCCCAAGTGAGAAGAAGAGAGACAATACAGTCCCCCAATGTAGAATCTCTTGCATTGTTGGTGAATGCTTGAAACAAGAAGCTGAAGATGGTCCAAGATTGTTGAACACTATTCCTCCCCTTAGGAAAAAAGAAAACCAAGGATATATGTAGGACATCTTCACATTCCTGAAAGGAATATGAAGGAAGAACGTATGATGTCTCTAAATTTTGTTTAGGTGTCCCCATGTTGATGCTAAAATATATCACCATTAAATCAGGTGTTTTAGGCCACACTGCAAAAGATGACAATCTAAAACCTAGTGGAGATGGATGTAGAACAAAATCTGAAGAAAAAGATATCTCCTCTGAAGATAAATGTGCCTCCTCCAAATGCTACTCAAAAGTATCCACAATCACGCCAAACTGTGATGAATGATCATGTGGAGAATGAACAAGAGGATCCAAAGGTTCCTCCACAACAATTGAAGAAGAATCAACTTCATCAAAGAGGAGATGGATGTCATGAATGGTGTCTCCCAAGTCTAAAACATGAGAATCCATAAATAAACCTGCAATGTCTGTCAAGTAGTCATCTAAAGTAACTATATCTGGAAGACAATGTGTATCCTGCTGCACTGAATCACAAGAAGCCATGAATGTAGTAACACAAGTATCTTCAGATGCAATAGTAGATGGAGGAGAAGGAATGCAAGGCTCAAGAACTAGATCACATGTGAGAATACCCAAGTTCAAGTAGCCAATTTTCTCCTCAAAATCAAAGCTCACACTAGGAGTGTGATCAACAACCAAAGGATCAAAACCATCATTAGGTACAAAGTTTGAAAAGGTATACAATCGAGATGCATGATCAACCACCTCAGTAGCAATTATCTCTCTTCTCTCCAATTCTCTGATGATAACTGAATTAGGTGTGAATTAACCAGTCTTCCCTGTTCCACCATGAGTGATCTAATAGATGGAAAGAAGATTGTTTGAAAGATGAGGTACAAACAAAACATCATTGAAAGTTCCATCCCCAATATCAATAGATCCTTTCCCAATTATATCTATGTGTGTATTGTTTCCCATTAGAATAGGTGGCATAGCACAAGGCTCAAAAGAAGAGAACATAGATTGTGTAAAATCCATATGATGAGAAGCTCCAAAATCTAGGAGCCATCTTCCTAATCCAAGACCTATAGAAGCACAGAGAGATTTACCTTTTTATTTTTCTTCCCTTGTAGTGTGATCTTTTTCCTTATCAAATTCTAACTGTTTTGAAATTTTGGAATTAGAAGAAGAAGCCGAATCAACCATTCGAGAAGGAAAACTGATGTTATTCTTTGCTAAAATATTCTTCAACTCATCAATTTGTTTTAAGTAACATTGATGTTCATCATGCATAGGTTTCTTGCAATATGCACAAGTGAACTTCTCCTTCTTAGATGAATCCTCTTTTGGAGAGAATTTAAAGTCTACTTTAGAAGTAGATGAATATTTATCTAAATCTTTCTTTCTATCACCTTGGTTCTGTTGTTTCTTGTTTTGCTTATTGGTGCCTTGTTTTGCAGTCAAGGCTTGAGACTTGGAAGATTTAATATCCCATTTGAATCAATTTATCTTGCTCCTTTGTGAGATCAACTACGAACTCACTTGGAGAAGGAATAGTAAATCCTTTTCCTAAGGCTCTTTTCATTGCATGAAATGTAGAAACAAACACTACATTATCAGGAACAAATTTTGAAAGAATACTTAAAATAAACTATGACTCATCCTTTTTAACTCCACATTTCTCCAACTACAATCTTATGGCATTTAATTTAGTAAAGAAATCCTAAATGGTGTCAAAATTGCATGGGCTCAATCCTATGATCTCGTTCTCCAATGAATGTGCTCTCAAATCATCCTGTTTACCAAAGAGAGTATTCAAAGTATTCCACACTTTATTTGGTGATTTTGCAGTCATAATATGAAAGCATAAATCAAGAGATATAGCCATGCATAAGGTGCCAAAAGCTTCACCACACATATTGAACCATTTAGGCTTATCTTTATCTTCTGTAGGTTCCTTATCGACACCCATTGTTATTCTATACAATTTTAACTTTCTTAAGTGAATTTCCATTTCATTTTTCCACTCAAAGTAATTGTATGGTGTGAGTAGAGGAATCGTTTTATCCATTTTAGATTATTGTTGCAATGTGAGAAAAAAATTCAAGAAGAGACACACAGAGACACCCCCCTTTTTCACTCAATAAAGAATCCCCCCAACAAAAAATGATTTGGCACTTTATAAATTAGTGCATTTATAATGCTAGAGTTGTTTTCCAGAGTTTTTCAAGTATCCAAAATGGACTCAAATACTGAAAGTACAGTCAAATCTCAAAATGGGAACCTCAAAATATCACCAATGCATAGGGTATGTGTAGGATTATCATGGAAAAAATAGGCCCTTAAGTGGCAAAAAAATCAGAAAAATTAGAGTTAGGCAATTTGACGTAAATTTTTAATAAGTTATCTATATTATTTCAAAAATATGTAAGAATCAAATTTGTAGCAAATTGAATTTAGTTTCTAAACTATTAGGTTTGTTTTAAAAAAAACATAATCTATTTGGTAAAAATTTGAAATTCCAATGCAGTAGTACTTAAATTTTAGGGAGAAATAAGAACTAGGTGTCTGTCTGACCACCCTAACCACAATAAAATGATAATATTTTTTTATAAGATTTTAGATATAAGTAGAGGACTCATGTCTCGATGTGATGCATATTTTTTTGTATTTTTTTTCCAAGTAAATAATTAATTATGATTTTTTTGATACAACTTTAAAAAAATATAAAAAGTTTGTATGTCTGACAACCTTAACTTTGTCAAAAATTCATGAAATTCAATTTTTCTTTTTTTAATCCTAAAGTATGCAAAGCATAGAATGTGATGCATGTTTTGGATTCAAAAAATGTGATATCGTTTGAAAGCTATAGATGTTTTTCAATCAGTCTATCAATCAAGATTTTAGTCAAAATTTGAATAGAAAATGAATAATAATTACTTATTAAATTCAAAGTAAAGCATAATTTATATTGGTGGAATGCTGAGACTCTCCTTTAAAAACCAACTCTTATAATTTAACTTTAGTCTATCAATCAAGATTTTAGTCGTAATACCATGTAAGAGTTGTTGATGAACTCGAGCACCCAAGATCACCTGCAAAACCAAGATAAGCCTTCTACATGAGAGTAGCAAGAGATAAAATGTTGGAATATGGTGCAATAACAAAATGATGTTGTTATCACAAACTAAATGATACAATATGCATCAGCTCTCCCTTGAATTGATTGAGCTGATATGAGCTCATTTGAACTTTATAGGAGGGAGAGGTGAGTGTTGATTATATAGCACAATATGGGAAAATAATTCCAAGAGGGGAAATAAATCCCAAATAACCAAATTAGGTGGGAGTTATGCCTAATTGGAAAATGCCAAATAGGTGGCATAACCTACTCAAAAAGAGACAAATGAGTGGTTTTGTGAGGTGCCATAAAAGGCCAAAAGAGGGTGTGAAACTCAACCACCCAAGTGTGGGTGAGAGCAACACATGTAATTGATGGATTAATCCACGTGTCCTCACATGAACCATGTCTCCTATAACCTAAGGTATGCTTAATAATGTGTAGGAAAAATAATATTAAAAAACCTACACTAACAAGAGGCACTTGAGATACACTTAGCTAAGTTATTAATTTAACTAGGAAAGATTATGTTAATCCTAGGATAGTCAATCCAGTATGGGAGAGATCTTGTGTACTTACTTTTTAAGTATGTTTATTCCAATTCGATTAAAATGGTGATAGGTTAATCTGGGGTCACAAAATATCCATTAAAGGACCATACCTATGCGTAGTTTAAGATAGCCCCAAGTCAAATCAGCCCTAAATAGTGTATGTGATAGATGAATCTCAGTAAGAATACTGAATGCAAATCTTTGATCAAAGTAGTGTAATGTTTGAGACTCCACTATGGATTGTGTGACTATCGAGACTACATTGTAAGTTCACAGTGGTCTAGTATTACATGCTTGTTTGAGATTGTGGGATTACAAGTTCTAGTTATGTAGGACACAACACTATGCTCAATTGGTTGTCGTTATCGGTTACTGTACCAATCTCTTTGTCAAGGATAAGGGCCATCTATTGAATGATAGATGTGCAGGGGATTGCATTATGAGTTTGTGGTTGGCGGAAAAGTGCCCGAGTGATGCTTTTCCTCCACAATAGGTGACATAAGAGCCAAAATTTGAAAGGAATGATCTTGGACCGTCTTACAACTATTTGTTCTAAAGCTCATTGGAGCTATGTATGTAAATGTATGTATTCTTGTTTTGTTGTAATTTATGAAGTTATTGTAATGAAATGGAATCTTTATTGTAATATGATATGGCATCTTGATCATATATTCTCAACAAAAGAAATATTTTTTTTATTGCAATGACTTGTTACCTAATTTACTTACTCGCAAGGTGTAAATTTAGAAATTTTTACTGCATTGAAGGTTTGGCATGTTACACTTTTTCCTTTATCTTGGCTATGTGGTAGGACTGGATCCAATAGTGGAGCTTGCTCCTCTCTATTCAACACATCCCATAGCAAGGTTTTCTACTATGAAGTGGACAAGATGTCCCATAAAGATATATTGATGGGAGCCTTATTCAATTTCTCCACCACATTGAGTGTTCCAATTGCTAGGGAATTTGGTTTGAACAGGGGTGTCTCCCTTGATTTTGGAAAAGGCTAGTCTATCACAGGCAAACCAAAGACTTTATATGTGACTTTTGGTTGTAATTTTGGTACTTATAGTTGAGGCCATTGTGGTTGTTGGGCTAGTGGTACTGATGGTACATATGACACATATTATTTGGTGAATCTTCTCTTTGATATACTTGTAGTGTTGTCATAGTTAGGACTTCATTTTTGAACACTAAGTATTCTTCCTCCATCCAAGAAAAAAGTGCTTGGTCGAGGGAGATATTTGCTTCTTGCTCCAAGGAAATCCCCTGCATCTGAGCACTAAATCTAGCATTCTCAATCCTAAGGGACTAATAACTTTCTATGTCTAGAGGAATTCCTTGACTTCTTTATTCCACCACCCTTTATTGAAGATTCCCCTTAGATAATTTTGAGGCATATGGGCATCATTACACAAAAAGTACCATACTTTTTTATTTTTTGTAAGGTTGTTATGACCTGGGATCAAGTCCTTGCTTGTGTTGGCTTTGACCGTCTATAATGGAGTGGCCGTTGGGACTATCTATCCTAATGCCTATAGCTAATTACCCCCTTTTGGAGCTCCCTAGTACATATTATACTAGGAAGTTGGTCTTCCTCCTTGATAATTTTTCAAGGGAGATTTGGAGGTGCTACCTACTGATGTCAAATGATGATGAGCTCATTTGTGAAATTAATCATTAAATTCTTCATGTCATTGACATCTGTAGCCAACGAAGAAGAGCCTGAGGTGCTTTATTATGTATTTAGATACATGTACATCGAAGGTGGTGGCACAGTCGACGTGCTAGGAAGTGAAGCAGATGTAATAGGAGCTACCTCTTCTTGTGTTCCACTAGATATTTTTGTGAACATCAGCATCAACGATCATGGTGGGAGCTTTCCAGCATCTACCAAACTATTTTCCACTCTCATAACTAGATCATATGTGTCACACAAAGTATCCTACCCAAGTGATTGTACCATGACTGTGATGTTTGAATTGAAATCCTTTAGGTAGAACATGAATGCCATGGTCATTGGAGGTTTGTCTATTGTAGGGATTCTTTGTCAGGTTTTATGGAACCTAGTGTTAAAATCCATCATAGCTTCCTAGGGAGCTCTCTTGATTGTTATAAACTATTGTAACATGGATGAGCAATCTCCTTTCTCTGAAAAATGCTCAAAAATATTTCCTCCAAGGTCATCCCATGAATGGATGGAATTGGAAGCTAAGGATCTATACCAATCTTTAGCCTTCCCCTTGAAGGATGTGGCTAAGAATTTAAGGGTGATTTTTTTCTCTATGATGTTGTGAACTCTATAGACATCTATGATATCCTAGAGATGTTTAGAAGGTGTTTTGAAATCCTCCCTAGAAAACCTTGGGATTCCTTTGAGGGCATTGGTGGGGATAGGAGGCCACACATCTAGAGGGGTGGGAATAACTAGTGGAATGCCACTGTCCTAGGTTACAAAATCTCTAGGAGCTTCTTGGAGAGCCATAGGGAACAAACCTCTACGGACCTGGTAAATAGGTATTCTAATTTGAAAAGTTCAGCCACCTAGAGGGGTAGATAAGGCTCTGGATTCCAAGCTAGCACTCTTGACTCCATTGCTTCTAACATGGGTGATATAGAACTTGTGACTTACCTTCTCCTAGGAATAGAAGAGGATAATTTAGAATACTGGAAATTTCATCTAGAAAATGCCCTAGTATGGACCCTAGGCATGATTTCACTAGTCTCTCATGTCAAATTAATTCAAATGAGTCGTTAAGGCTGGGTATCAGATACTATGAAAGATATTGGTCCCATTGGGCATACTAGAAAAAGAAATGTTGATCATGAAAGATTGCACTTCTCTCGAATAGCCTTATGGGAAATTCAATGAATGGGGGACTTGCTTGTGCTTCACTAAATAACATATAATATTTTTAGAGAATTTGACTCTTCTTTGATTTTTGGGGGAAAGGGAGAAGGAAATGTAGAAAGGAAACTTGATTATAGGTTGCGCCAAAGCTTTTACAATATTTCAAAAACCCTAACAAGCTCCTATTTTTGATAAAGTGAACACATAATGCTACAAACCCTTCATTATTTGGAGGAGAGTGAAGAAACTAAGGCCTATGTGGGCATGAAGTAGTCATTCAAATCCTCTCACACGAAGCACCCATTAAGATTCAAACAAAATGAGGAAACCCAAATTCAAACATGATATTTTGATTCCTTACAACACTATTCCACTTGATAAAATAATATGAATACTGACAAAACTTCAATAGGAGAATGAAAGAGTATCATAAAATGATTCAATTCCTGAAAGTTTAGGCTAGAGAATCATTAAAAGTTAGAAATTGAAAATTAAATATTAAGACTTGTATGCAGAAATAAAGAGACCAAGAGCATTCAATGTATATGAGAGAGAATAAAGCATAAAACAAAGGTCGTGTGTACACAATTTGATACAAACTTTCTTCTTCTATTACTTGATATTTTAGAATAATGAAAATGATAAGGTCAAATAATAAATTTGAATAATTGTCTTGGCATTGATTACAAAAAAGAGATCAAAGCTTTGTAAGAAATTATTTATACCCTATTCTACTACTACTATTACTTCTACTGATGACAATCTATCACCTATCTATCCATCCATTTCTCTCTATCTCCAAAGGCTCTTGCAAAGTTCCCTTTTATAAGAAAAGGGAAACATACAAGTACTAAGAAATCTCTGCCACCAAAGCTAAAATCCTAACAAGTGTCATCACTAAACAACCTCAAAATCTAATCAAAAATTAGATCAAATATGATAATAAAAATTGAGTTGCTTCAATAATGGTGATGAATGTAACAACTCAATGATCCACATCTCATAAGAGGTTTGTGCAGGTCTCCATATTAGAAGGAAGATACAGGTTGCAAATTCTTGACTAAATCTGATCCAATATACTATAGGTGATCATGGCATCAACAAAAAGGAGGATGACTACTAAAGCTATGAAGGAATAAAACACATTTCCACCTAATTGCATCTGTGAAGGTATTTCTCTCAAGGTGAAGAAACCCACCTAACAAAAGATGGGTGGCATGGCATGTTGGAAGTATTTCTTCAAAAATTGAGAGAGCAACATATGGAAAATCCTCGTGGGGTGATCACGTGTACAACTTTGGGTCTAAAAGGAAGGTGATATTCAAAAATGTAGCATAGCCACTACGTGGCACAATTGTGTACCTCTTCACCAAAATTGTTCTATGACCTCTAAAAAGACGTGCCAACATGACATGTGGTGAGACAATAACAAAAGATGAAAGAGTGAAGGCGTTAGGGCTGAAAGAATAGAGTAAGGGAAAACAAACATACTTAAAGATCTAAAATGCTCCACAAAGCTTAATCTTCAAGTTTCAAGTGTTAAATTTCATTTTGTAGTTGATTTGCTATTTTTTATTTTGTCTCCTAAAGGTGTTGTTTGACCTTGACCCTTGTCCTTCAGTCATAAGTATATCTGAAGATTCTCACTTAGGGTTGATTCACCTAATTTATTTGTTAATTTTTTTTTTTGTGGGGATCTCATATCCTAATGAAATAAAGGAAAATAGGCCCCTCACACATTTCCAAATAATAAAAACCCCTAAACCTATATTTTCCTTCATTTCACTATTAAGTTTTTTTGATTCTCTAGACCATCATTCAATGCAAGTGAAGAGCATACTCGAAGTTTCAAAATTTACCAAGATCTTTCAATAAAGACTAATAAGAAGAAATCACATAAGCTTTGATACCATGTAAGAGTTGGTATATAGAATAACTCTACACCATGCAAGATTGATTGAAGATTATAGCCATCCAAGGTCTAGGCACTTCATGAAAGCATAATAGAGATCAATATGCAATGCTCAATATTGCAATAGAATTCACTCCAATAGATTGTATGATTAACATATGAGACCACTTGGTTATATATCCAAGGTGAGACACAAGATTAAACATGATTATGGCAAGTATCTTAATACTATGACATTTGACAACTTATCACAACTACCTAGGACATATGTGTTACAAGTCAAAAGATAAGATAACAACTAATGACAACTAATTCCTTCTAGAAAGATTCCTTCCTAGGACCTAAGTAAACTTAACATGTAAATAGGTACCCTAGTAATGAATTAACTAGGTACAAGACTTTATTTACACCAATGTGAATGATAGAAATTACAATTTTTTCTCATTCCTTGAACAACTAATCTTCTAGACCCTTCTTTTTGATCTCACAAGTCACAACCATTAGTATGAAAGGCATGAGATTCTAACCCTTGACACATATTTGACTGACACTAAGAAGATTATGATTTCAACCTTTGACATAGAGGACATCCTCAGTTCTATTCTTTCCATCAATTGATATAGTACCCTTTCCATAAAGTTGTGTTGACATGCCATCACCAAACATAACAACATGACCATTAACCTTTTTGAAACTGATAAACCTTTGCTTGTCACCAATCATGTGGTGACAAAAACCACTATCAATCACCCAATAATTTACTTCTTTAGAATAAAAAGTAGTCCATAATGCCATAGATCGTTCATTGATCTTATCATTCTAACATAATTTTTCAAACCTCTTACATTCTCCAATATTAATCCTTTAATATATCAAGGCCATGATTAGGGATTCATTAAATGAGTCACTATCCTCATCTTCTATGGAGCAACTACTTTCCTTAGAATAGAAACTCTTTTTAACCTTATCTCTTTTGTTACTATCATTTGATTCTTTATAAGGATATTTAGATGCAAAATGACCAATTCTTCGACAATTGAAATGTTTGAAAGGTAACTCACCTTTGTATTTGTTGACACCTTTCTTTAATCTTCCTACAAAGTTTGCTTCAACCTCATCAAAGTTATCATTCTCATCAATAGCTTCATCTTCTATCATTTTATTGGCTTTGATGCAACTTCCTTCTTTGGGACATGTCACTATCAAATTCTTTTATTTCAAAGACTACACGAGATAACCAAAAATTTCATCTACAAAATATTGATCCAAATCCTTGGATTCTTCAATGGAAAACCTTTTATGACCATAATATTTAGGAAAAAATCTCAAAACCTATTTCACAATATCACATTCTTTTACTTCTCCACCAAGACCAGTGATGCCAAAAACTACTTCATGCACCCTGAACATATAACTTTGATGCAAAGCAAGGAGGAGTTAATCGAAAAAACCACAATACAAACAATTCAAAGAAATATTTTCAATCACAAAATGCCAACTCGACCTTTATCTCACAATTCCCACAAACTGCCTTGTAGCATTTCAAATAGAGAAAATTCAGCATATCTTTCAGAAGACATTTCAAACCCACAAAAGGATTGACATTCAAGATACCTTTTATGGAATTCTCTAACATTACAAATTTGTGCTTGGGGTTGTTTCAGAACATCACCTTCAAAATAGGACTACTACGTTGTCGATTAAGCCAATTAGGCCTCTTTTCCAAAGCAAGTGTATGCTAAAATTTTCCCCAATCACTAAACTTCACTCCATAGTGCTAAATAGGTAAAAAATAGTCTAAATCCTCAAATTTTTACAAATGAAACACCCACAAACTCATCAAACCACAAAACCCTTACTTAGGCCTTTATAGGCTTGTCACACAAGGCTTTATTGAATTTACAACCTCCAAACATTATTTCACCTTACCAACACCCCAAACACATCACATTAGGTTTTCAAAAGCATATCTCATCAACTAGAAAGGATTATAATCATTCTTTCTATAAAAACTTAATTCAAAGCATCATTTTACACAAAAATCATGAAGGTTTGCAACTAGGGCATCATTCAAATTCCATATCAAACTACCTTACCTGCCCCTGAAAAGAGCATAAACAAAAAACCTACTCCTGCATATTCCATCCCACCAAGTTAGCACATGTTTCACCAAGTGGAATGGCCTATAAGTCCATTTTATGCAATCAAACCCTGAATTTTAGGGTTTTCTAGCTATCAACAAAGAAAATGGTCTTTCACAAATCTAAATGAAATCAACCCAAATAAAAACCAAATTAATCTTAGTTCATTCCAACAACAAGTTCAATGAACTTTGGATCAATAACTCAATTTGGATTAGATCTAGGATAATTGTCAAAAAAAGAGAATGCATACTCACTTTGGGGTGACATAACTCATGGTGGTCCATTGGGTGAGAAAACACAAAAAGGTGAAGTACATACGCTAGTTGGTATGCACTCACAAACATATAGGTGGCTATGGGGAAATTCGTGCCACTGAGTGGGCTTCTTGCTCAACCATACCAAAGTTATGCCTCCTGATAACTTTAACAAGGCACCACAAAGGAAAATGTTGGTATGTGCTTCATGAGACAAGCACAACTTTGTATGCTTAGAACTCATGAACAAAGAGGGTGGTACCACAGGCATGCAAGTTGCATTATTAAAGGTGGTAAAAATGCAAAAATGTAAAATGAAAAAATGTAAAAGATGTTCAAAGGATTCTTGTTAAGTTCATGCAAGGTCTATCACTTAGGGAACATTGTGTCTATTGTCTCCAAGAGAAGACCAATCAAAGAATAAAATATTCACAACTTAGGGGATGTAGTGTGTCACATCAGGCCACAAAGAGGAATGTAATATGCTAAGATAGATCACACTTATGAAGGACATCATCCCCAATGTCATCCACAAAGTGACAGGTGCCTTATATGAAACAACAAGGCTACACTTAGAATAAAAAATGCAAATGAAATGATGGTAATGTATACCCGGGTATGTGCAGGATCATCATGGAAAAAGCAGGCCCTTAAGTGGCAATAAAATTAGAAAAATCAGAGTTAGGCAACTTGACGTAAAAATTTGAATAAGTTATCTACATTATTTCAAAAATATGTAAGAATAGAATATATAGCAAATTGAATGTAGTTTCTAAACTACTAGGTTTGTTTAAAAAAAAAGAAATCTATTTGGTGAAAATTTGAAATTTCAATGCAGTAGTACTTAAATTTTAGGGAAAAAATAAGAAGTGGGTGTCTATCTGACCACCCTAACCACAATAAAATGATAATATTTTTTTTATAAGGTTTTAGATATAAGTAGAGGACTCATGTCCCAATGTGATGCATATTTTTTTGTAATTTTTTCCAAGTAAATAATTAATTATGAATTTTTTATTACAACTTTTAAAAAATATGAAAAACTCATATGTTTGACCACCTTAACTTGGTCAAAACTTCATGAAATTCAATTTTTCTTTTTTAATCCTATAGTATGTGAAACATATAATGTGACGCATGTTTTGGATTCAAAAAGTGTGATAATGTTTGAAAGCTATAGATTTTTTTCAATCAGTCTATCAATTAGGACTTTAGTCATAATTTGAATAGAAAATGAATAATAATTACTTATTAAATTCAAAGTAAAGCATAAATTATATTGGTGGAAAGCTGAGAATCTCCTTTAAAAACCCTTTTCGTTTCATCAATTTTTGGTAAAAGAAAAGTCATCAACTACATACCCATCATATTACCACTTTTTGGCCCATCATGATCCTGCACATACCCACTCCCCACTTTAAAGGAATTGCTACACACCAGTTTGTGAGGAATTACTTTAAAGTAGTGAAGGAAAGAAAATTCCAAAAGAAAACAAGACATGAGAGCCAACTTGGAAAGCCCCTATGCCAAGTCATATGTTTCTAAGTAAGGTTGCTTCATGTAAAGGAAAAACAAAAGAAAAGAAAAGGAGGTTGCCCCACAGAAAGGAATACACCAAAAAAATAAGGGGTCTATGGATTTGGGGTCAATATGTTCGTTGTTGCAATGCTTTGATGAAAGAGCTTAGAACTAGCATCATTCCCCAAAGCACATAGAACTGGAAGAATGACACAAAGAGAGTGAAAAAAAAAATAAAAAAATAATGTTTTGGATCAACATGGAAGAGACATTTTGGTCTCAATGTTTAGCATCATCCCCAAAAGGAACAACACAAGTGAAAAGAAAAGAAAAAAGTAAAAGCAAAGGAAAATATTTTGGGTCAACATGAAGGAGACATTGCAGTCTCAATGCCTTGCATCATCCCCAAAAGGAAAACACAAAACAAAGGAAAAAAATAAAAATCAAATTTTGGGTCAACATGGAAGAGACATAGGGCATCTCAATGCTTTGCATCATCCCCAAAAGGAGAACACAAAACAAAAGAGAAAAGGAAAAGCATGACATAGAGAAGAATAGAGGTATGAATAGAAGAACTGTATGACAAGAGAGAACATAAAATGCACCATACGAGGGAACACAATACACACATACATGAAAAATGGAAAGGGACATGTAATGCAAATGTAAGTCAACCACTAACAAAGTTATTGGTTTCTCGATCTTAAGTAATATAAGTAGAAAATGAATAACATAGTTAAGAATCAAAGACAAATGCTTTACAAGGACAAGGCTAACAACTTCTTATGCTCCCACAAAGTGTAAGGAAATAATGAGCTGAGGTGGGTGACGTGAAAGGAGCATGCAACAGTGAGAACAGAAAATTATGCAACTATGGCATGAGAAAGGGATTGTTTTTTAAGTAATAATGGGAAAGCACTCAATATCAATAAAGTGATACTTGTTCAATATGTCATTCAATGTGCAACATTCTTCAGTTCGATGTCCAATAATATGATGATACTTTCAATATGGTATGTTAGAATCTTTAGGATGAATGACCAACCTATTCATTGGTGGTAAAAGTATAATACATTTGTTTAAAAGCAGTTGAAGTCTCTTTTCACATTCAATTGGAGGATGTGTAGGAAACTTAAGTTTTTTCAATTTGTAAGGTTATTTTTCATTTGCTAGACTCTCCTTTTTTGTGAATGGAAGGAGGAATAGGACCCGTGGAGATCCTAGCATCCTTGTCATCAACATTATGTAAAGAATTTTCACGTGGAAAGAGAATGTTCAAGTTAAGAGGAGAATCAAAGATCACTGTACCCTCATCTCAAAGTCTCCAATATTCAAAAGGAGGTCTATCAGGAAGAGGAGGATCCTTATATCCTAATCCTATAGTGTTTTCTTATGTTGGTTTTTGTTAAAGAAGTTGGTGAATGTCATGTTCATGTGTTGTGTCACAACCTTGTTTACTTAGGATAGGAAAGCCTTTACCATATGTTTCTTCAAGATTTATGGAAGTGTTTGTGACTTTATGATCATAAAATGGTTGAGGATGTGTTTGTTGGGAGGAACTAGATCCAATTTATGGAGGGATATTAGGCCCTTCTTGAGTTTTAGAATGTGGATATGCAAAATGATCAGGAGGTGCAACAGTAGGAATATCTCTTGGCTTCATGGATGGGTAAAAGGCTACATTGCCTTCTAGGTTATCAAAGAATTCATTGTAGAACTTGTTCATGATAGCATAATCTTCTCCAATAATGTCTAAATTATGAGGAGGAAAATCATGAAGAGTTGAAGGAGCATGAGGAAGCTCAAGGCCATTAGTGTCACAATGAAAGGCACAATTGGACATATCTACCAATGATTTCAATGAATTCCAAAACTAATTAAAAGAAAATTCCATGATGACAATAAATGCAAGTAAACTAAGATAGAGGAAATTAGAGATTCTAGAAAGAAAAAAAAAAGTAACTACAAAAAATTGGAATGCAAGAAATTCCTAGAAAATGCTTGAAAATGTTGTGCAAAATGTACAGGTGGATTGATTCGTCCAAGGTGGTGAATGAGTCCAACTATGATATTTTTTGTGTTTTTCAGAAAATTTAAAGTGATTTTAATGCTCTTTAGATGCAAATAAAGGATGCAGATGAAGGTATTCAATTTTTTCAATGATATGCTATGCAAAAATGATATCTAAATGAATCTTTCACTAATGTAATATGAGAAACCCTAAGATGCAAAAACAAAACAATGTCATAATTGAATGTTGATGAAAATGAAGTATAGGATGCAAGATGTAATTGAAATCATAAATGAAATGTACTCAATATGCAGGCTCATCAAAATGAACCGTATATTTTTGGGTAACTAGCTTATAGGCTACTCTTGCTCACTTAGGATGTTTCACCTAAAAGGGGAGAGATAAACCCCACTTAAAAGATCGAACAAGGTTCACTCAAATTAAGCAATATGTGATGTTATTTGAACTAAATGGAATGATCTAAGTGTAATTATGTAATGTATTTGAATGATTATGAATGCAAAATGTAACAATTAGTTAATGTTGGAAAACACAATGTGATATGCAAACATGGACTAGAAATGAACAAATGTAAAACATTACAAAAAAAGGTTGAATCAGAGTGCACTTGGTTAGATATTGGAGAATTTGGAATCTTCTGAATGCCGACTAAAATTATATAAAATAACCAGTGGGACTCGTTCACCACTGATGGCGAATCAGTCTTGCTTTTGATGAAAACTGTGAGAAACTGGTTTCTAAGTGTCGAGATCTAGAATCTGACAAAATATGGATTTCCTACCTTAAGGTGGGACTCATTCACCAATGATGTAGAATCAATCCTCTCCCAAAATTCTGAGAAATCAAGGGACAATTCTGTAGCACTAGATCTGAGGTTGATTGCTTGTCGGGTTGTCAAAGTTAAATCTATAGAAAATGGATAGAATGTCTTCTCCAAGCTTGAAATAGGATGTAGTTGACTTGAAACACATTATTGACTTCTCATCCACTTTTCAACACCTAAATTCTTATAAAATATGTATACAAAAGTCTAAAAACATACATGCAAGAGGGGAAAAATGGTTAAGGGTTAGGTTATAGGGATTTTCCTTGGTCAAATCCCATTTTGGTAATCAAACCCTTAATGAAATAATGAAATGAAAGAGAATGATAAAAAAATAATATGCAAATTTTATCAAATTACCAAACCCTTGTTGAATAAAATATGAAGATATAACAATGGTTGTTCTTGAATGCTTGATTAATGCTTGATTGAATGATGCAAAGTGCATGAATGCTTGAATGAATGATTGAGTGAATGAATGAACTTGATGAATTGGGGTGAAAATGGATGTAAAAACACTTTTTTATACACACTTGTAACTTAGTAACCCAATGATACCTCGTCATAGGCTGACATAAGATAATTTTGAATAAAAACCCCAAAGAAAATTTGAAATATTTTGAATTTTGAGCCAAGAGGGACACATTTGCCACCCATGGCGAATGGGTCCCACCTTGGACTTGAAAGTGGGTGCTGGGAATGATCTTGCATTTAATTTTTTTGTCTTGTTTACATTCAAAAACACACTTAATTAAGCCTTATAAGGGCATAAAGCGGTCAAATAAAGCATAAGAAAGGTGTAAATAGTGAAATCAAGCCTAGAAAAGCATGAAATCTTGTTACAAGACTTTACAACACTTCAAAATAGGACTTGATAAGTGATGAAAAGGTAATTTTTAGGTGAATTGCAATGAATAGAGTCTAGAAAAGGGTAGAAATGTTTTACAACACTTCACAACACCTTCACAAGATGCCATAATTTGAGTTTTAAGGACCTAATGTGAATGTTCAAGCCGCATTACATCAATAAATCAGAGGAAAATTGACCAAGCATCATTAGAGAAAGGCCTAAAAGACCATGAAAATGAAAAGGGATCATTTTGGTACGACACATTTAGCCTCCACTATAGTGAGAGGATGAACTTGCTTCAAACTCACACTAAAGTAGCCATGCATATCGAGAAGGAGATCCCAATGCAATTATGTTTTTTATATTCAAGGGGTAAACGCTTTTGACCGAAGCTATGAACTAGAATACAACCATTCAACAATACCACCCCAACAGGGTTTGAACCTTGGTGGCAAGAATTACAATGCCACCTTTAAGCCATTACACCATGCCAATACCAACCCCAATGCACTTATGTTAGCAATATGGAATGACAATGATCAAGAGGGATAATCAAGCCCCTAGGTTGAAGATGCCATGGAAAACTAGGCATAAGAACAAAGGAACACACATATGTTGAAATGAACGAAGAAATGGGAAAATTGATTCAAGCTTCGATCGTCTGTCCAACTAGTTGTGGATTAGATCTAGGCTGATTGCGTGAAAAAGAGAATGAATAATCACTCTGGGCTAATAGAACTCATGGTGGTCCATCAGTTGAGAAAACCCAAAAAGGTGGAGTATATATGCCAGTTAGTATGCACTCATAAACATATAGGTTGCTATGGGGAAAGTTGTGCTATTGAGTGGGCTTCCCACTCAACCATATCAAAGTTATACCTCCTAGTAACTTTAAAAAGGAACCACAAAGGAAAATGTTGGTTTGTGCTTCATGAGACAAGCAAAGCTTCATATTCTTAGAACTTATGAACAAAGAGGGTGGTACCATAGGCATTCAAGTTGCATTATGCAAGGTGGAAAGGATGCAAAAATGTAAAAAAAAATGTAAAATGCAAAAATGTAAAAGATGTTCAAAGGAGTCTTGTTAAGTTCATGCAAGGTCTATCACTTAGGGAACATTGTGTATAATGTCTCAAAGAGAGGACCAATCAAAGAATAAAAGATTCACAACTTATGGGATGCAGTGTGTCACATTAGGCCACCAAGAGGAATGTAAAATGCTAAGATAGATCACACTTATGAAGGATATTATCCCCAATGTCATCCACAAAGTGACAAATGCCTTGTATGAAATGACAAGACTACACTTAAGACTAGGAATGCAAATGAAGTTATGGTAATGTATACCCCCCACTTTAAAAGAATTTCTACACACCATTCTGTGAGAAATTACTTAAAAGTAGCAAAGGAAAGAAAATTGAAAAAGAAAACAAGACATAAGAACCAACTTGGAAAGCCCCTATGCTAAGTCATATGTTTCTAAGGTTGTTTCATGTAAAGGAAAAAGATAACAAAAGAAAAGGAGGTTTCCCCTAGAAAGGAATGCACCAAACACATAAGGGATCTATGGATTTGGGGTCAGTATATTCATTGCTGAAATCTTTTAATGAAAGAGCTCGAAAGTGTCATCATTCCAGAAAGCACATAGAACTGGAAGAATGACACAAAGACAGTGAAAACAAAAGAAAACTAAACTATGTTTTGGGTCAACATGGAAAAGACATTTTGGTCTCAACACTTTGCATCATCCCCAAAAGGAAAAACACAAGTGAAAAGAAAATAGAAATGAAAAAGAAAAGGAAAATATTTTGGATCAACATGAAGGAGACATTTCGGTCTCAATGCCTTGCGTCATTCCCAAAAGGAAAACACAAAACAAAGGTGAAAAATAAAAAGAACTTTTGGGTCAACATGGAAGAGACATATGGTGTCTCAACACTTTGCGTCATCCCCAAAAGGAGAACATAGAATAAAGAGAAAATGCAAAGCACAACATAGAGAAGAATAGAGGTATGAATAGAAGTGTACGATGAGAGATAACATCAAATGCACCATACAGGGGAACACAATACAAACATACATGAAAAATGGAAAGGGACAAGTAATACAAATGTAAATCAACCATTAACTAAGTTATTGGTTTCTCGATCTTAAGTAATATAAGCAAAAAATGAATAACATAGTTAAGAAACAATGACAAATGCATTACAAGGAAAAGGCTAACAAATTCTTGCCCCCCACAAAGTGTAAGGAAAGAAACAGCAGAGGTGGGTGATGTGAAAGGATCATGCAATAGTGAGAATAGAAAATTCTGCAACTATTACATGAGGAAAGGATTGTGTTTTAAGGAATAATGGGAAAGCACTCAGTATTAGTAAAGTGATATTTGTTCAATATGTCATTCAATGTGTGACATTCTTCAGTTTGATGTCCAAGAATACAATGATATTTGCAATATGGTATGTTAGAATCTTTAGGATGAATGACCAACCTATTCATAGGTGGTAAAAGTATAAAACCTTTGTTTAAAAACAGTTGAAGTCTCCTTTCACATTCAGGTGGAGGATGTGTAGGAAACTTGAGTTTTTTCAATTTGTAAGGTCGTTTTCATTTGCTAGTCTCTCTTTTTTCTTAAATGTAAAGAGAAAGAGGACTTGTGGGCATCCTAGCATTCTTGTCATCAACATTATGTAAAGATTGTTCACTTGGAAGGAGAATGTTCAAGTCAGGATGAAAATCAAAGATCACTATACCATCATCTCGAAGTCTCCAATATTCAAAAGGAGGTCTATCAAGAAGAGGAGGATCTTGATATCCTAATCCTATATTGTTTTCTTCTGTTGGTTTTTGTTCAAGAAGTTGGCGATGTCGTGTTCATGTGTTGTGTCACAACCTTGTTTACTTAGGATAGTAAAGCCTTTATTGTATGTTTCTTCAAGATTTATGGAAGTGTTTGTGACTTTATGATCATAAAATGGTTGAGGATGTGTTTTTTGGGAGGAACTAGGTCCACTTGATGGAGGGATCTTAGGTCCATTTGAGTTTTATGATGTAGATATGCAAAATAATCAGGAGGTGCATCAATAGGAATATCTTGTGGCTTCATGGATGGGTAAAAGGATACATTGCCTTATAAGTTATCAAAGCATTCATTGTATAACTTGTTAATGCTAGCATAATCTTCTCCAATGATGTCTACATCATGAGGAGGAAAATCATGAGGAGTTGAAGGAGAATGAGGAAGCTCAAGGTCATTAGGGTTACTGTAACCAAAGGCACAATTAGACATGTCTACCAATGATTTCAATGAATTCCAAAACTAATTAAAAGAAAATGCCATGATGACAATAAATGTAGGCAAACTAAGATAGAAGCAAACAAAGATTCCGAAAAGAAAAAAAAGTTAACTATAGAAAAATGGAATGTAGGAAATGCCTAGAAAATGTTTGAATATGCTTTGCAAAATGTGTAGGTGGACTAATTCGCCCAGGGTGGCGAATGAGTCCAACTATGATATTTTTTTGTGTTTTTCAAAAAAAATTAAAGTGAGTTTAATGCTCTTCAAATGCCAATAAAGGATGCATATTCAATTTTTTAGCTTTTTCAATGATATGTTATGCAAAAATGATATCTAAAGGAATATTTCACTAATGTAATATGAGAAACCCTAGGATGCAAAAAAAAAAAATACCCTAATTGAATGTTCATGCAAATGAAGTCTAGGATGCAAGATGTAATTGAAATCACAAATTAAAAGTGCTCAATATATAGGTTCACCAAAATGAACTGTAGATTTTTTAGTAGGGCTTACAGGCTACTCTTGCACTCTTAGGATGTTTCACTTAAAAGGAGAGAGATAAACCCCACTCAAAAGATCTAACTAGGTTCACTCAAATTAAGCAATATGTGATGTTATTTGAACTAAATGGAATGATCTAAGTGAAATTAGGTAATCTATTTGACTAATTATGAATGCAAAACCTAAGAATTATGCAATTTTGGAAAACATAATGTGATATGCAAACATGAACTAGAAATGAACAAATGCAAAATAGAATGGAAAAAGGATAAATCAGAGTACACAAGGCTAGAGATTGGATAATTTGGAATCTCCTGAATGCTGACGAAAGTTACAGAAAATCACTAGTGGGACTCATTCACCACTAATGTCGAACCAGTCCTGCTTTTGATGAAAATTTTTAGAAACTAGTTTTTGAGTGTTGGGATCCAAATTTTGACAAAATATAGATTTTTAGCCTTAAGGTGAGACTCATTTTCCATTGATGGTGAATCAATCCTCTCCCAAATTTTTAAGAAATCAGGGGACAATTCTGTAGCACCAGATCTAAGATTGATTGCTTGTCGGGTTACCGAAGTCAAATCTACAGAAAATAGACTTAATGTCTTCTCTAAGCTTAAAATAGGATGTAGTTGACTTGAAAAACCTTATTGACTTCTTATAAAATTTTCAACACCTAAATGCTTTTCAAATTTGCATACACAAGTCTGCAAACACACATGCAAGAGGGGAAAAATGGTTAAGGGTTAGGTTATAGGGATTTTCCTTGGTCAAATCCCACTTTGGTAATCAAACCTTTAATGAAATAATGAAATGAAAGAGAATGATAAAAAATAACAAGCAAATTCTATCAACTTACCAACCCTTATTGAAGAAAATTTGAAGATATAACAATGGCTTCTCTTGAATGCTTAATTAATGCTTGATTGAATGATGCAAAGTGCTTGAATGCTTGAATGCATGATTGAATGAATGAATGAACTTGATGACTGTGGATTAAAATGGATGTAAAAAAACTTATTTATACACACTTGTGCCTTAGTAACCTGATGATACCTCATCATAGGCCGACATAAGTAATTTTGAATAATAACCCCGAAGAAAATTTGAAATATTTTAAATTTTGAGCCAAGAGGGACTTGTTCGCCACCCATGGAAAATGGGTTCCACCTTTGACTTGAAAGTGCGTGTCGGGAATTATCTTGCATTTAATGTTTTTTGTCAGGTTTACATTCAAAAACACACTTAGTTAAGCCTTATAAGGGCATAAAGGGGTCAAATAAGACATAAGAAAGGTGTAAATAGTGAAATTAAGCCTAGACAAGTGCGAAATATTCTTACAAGACTTTGCAACACTTAAAAATAGGACTTGATAAGTGATGTAAAGGTGATTTTTAGGTGAATTGCAATGAATAGAGTCTAGAAAAGTGTAGAAATGTTTTACAACACTTAACAACACCTTCACAAGTTGCCATAATTTGAGTTTTAAGGACTTATTGTGAATGTTTAAACCACATTACATCAATAAATCAAAGAAAAATAGGCCCAACATCATGAGAGAAAGGCCTAAAAGACCATGAAAATGACAAGGGGCCATTTTTCTATGACACAGTAAGCTGGCAGTTGATGGATGTTGTCTGACTTTCTCTTCATTTGGAACTGTTAAACCTTCTTGAGCACCTGCAAACATACCTTTACTATCTTTGTCTTGTTCATTGTCTTCTTCTTAACTCTTGATGCATATTTTAACTCACCCATATGTCCTTGTCATTCACCTTGAATCACTTCACCTTTTCCCTTCATCTCTTCCCTCAGATTCTCTACCCCTAGAACCTTTATTTTATCAAATTTACAAACCTTTGTATTAATAGAATTTGATTGCCCACTAGCCTCTTTTGCAATGAATGAACAAAGCCCTATTTCCATCATGACCCGAACATGCTTCTCAACCCATTATTGAATCTCCACAATTAATTCATCCTTGACCTTCTCATTATCAAATTTTTTTCCTTAACTAAATATCATTTCATTCCAAGTTCATTTCACTCTTCAAGTCTATTTTTTTTATACCTTCAAATGTAGGAGTGGCTACAAACTCCTTAGGCTCGTCTTCCTTTATCTTTACAAACTCTTTCTCACCTAACATTATCACCTTGGCTGCCTTACCTTGTCCTTTATCTTCTTCTACCAATGGAGTCAATATAAAAGAGATTCCATCCTTTTCAATTTTATAAGTATTGTTCCTACAATCATATATTGCATGCTTATCAAACTGCCATGGTCTTCCAAGCAACAAATGTTACACATCCATAGGCAACACATCACAGATAATTTTTTCCTTATATACACCAATCGTAAACTCAACCCAAGCTTGCTCATTCACCAAAATAGTTTGACTTTCATTCAACCAAGACACCTTATAAGGTGTTTCATGTGGTATCTTTTCCAGCTTAAGTTTATCAACCATTTTCATAGACACCATGTTATTAGTACTTCTAGAGTCTATTACAACTTTACATATCTTTCCATTACATTTACAAGTTGTCCTGAATAGTGTTCTTCTTTGTGTTGGCTCCTTCTCCTTGGATCCTTTGAGAAGTTTTCTTCTCACAATTAAGGATTCTCCCACTTTTGGAGCAACAAGCCAATTAGGAGAGTTAACACTATCACAATATTCCTCTTGCACCAATTGAAATATTTTATCACCACTAGTTGAAGAAGAAGCTTGTTTCCCTAGACACTTCCATTCTTGATGGCCAAATTGATTGCAATGATAACATCTCCCTAAAAATGTGTTTAAACCTCTATCTTTTCCACCAAATCTTCCTCTAAAGCCTCTAAATCTAGCTCTTTGATCAACAACTCGGTATTTTCTTTTACTTGCATCTTCTTGGTCTTCATAGTTCTTCCTTGAACCTCTTCCTCTACTAGTGTGGCTTTTGCCTCTTCCTTGTCTTTCTTTCCTTCTTTTTAACTTCCCCTCTTCCCTAGCATCTAGTTGAAAACATTCTTTAACCTTCCTAGGAGTAGTAAGACTCAATTCATCCTGAATTTGGAATCTCAAACCATTCATATAAGTATTGTTCCTACCATCATATATTGCTAAAGCTTTTCCAAGATATACTTAGCAGAACTATAGTTCACCACCTTCAAATTTTTTGAGTCAAATAGTCCATATAAAAGAGCATTCTTAGCCTTGACATTGCACTCATATATCTTAATGTCAACATGATCAATTATAGGAGTAGCAGGAGTAGTGTAACCATATTTGACTAATTGCCATACACCAAACCCTAGAGAGTTTAGATAGTCTTCCATCCTCAATTTCTAGAAAATATAATCAGTACCATCAAACTTAAAACCCTTGTATGAACCATCATGTGTCATCTCAAATCTTTTCCTCAAGCGGTTAAGCTTCATCTAAGGAAATTGGCTCTAATACCAAATTTTGAACACACTTGGAGATTGAGAGGGGCGGTGAATCAGTCTACTCAAAAAATTAAACCCTTCAACAATTCAAACTTCTTTGTTAAATCAACATCAAGGGTATACGTAATAGTTAAGGTTAGTAACTTACAAAAATAGTATTTTAACCCTTAATCAGATCAGTAGCAAAAAGAAGTGAACACCAAAACACACATACACATGATAACACTAAATATATGTGAAAAATCTAGTGAGGGACAGACCATTGTGATGATAAAACTCACAATATAGATGCTCACTACATAATTATAATTGTGCTCACTACTAAGGACTTGCAAACTTGAGTTGTACAACTTGAGAACAAGATACAAAGGACTTGATGAGATTCACTATCTTAGAGAAGGATACAAAATTTCATAGAAAAGTTACAATGCTTGAAACCATTATGTGCTCTGCTAATTGAGGCTTGTAAGCACAAATGATCTTTCTTCCACACACATTCACACTTTCTATATTGGATATTCAATTACCATATCATCAAATTGCTTTAGTAGCATTATCTTGTGAAGCAACAACCATTGCTCCCCTTTAGGGACATTATTCACAAATTCATTAAAAAAATCTCATCTAATAGAAGCTTTGGATATCAATGGCCCCTTCACATCTGTATGCCATTCAACCAAAATTTTCCTTAATTTAATCTTACATTATGAAATTGAATGCTAACCTATTATCTCTTATGCAACACTCTACCTAAAATGGTTTATAGAAATGCTATTATTTCCTTTGGGTAACATGAAAACTCCTCATTTGATATAGATCCAAATATACCATAGAAAATCAAAGTGAAGTAGTGAACCTACCCTAATTCACCATTAATAATGCATAATCGGACTAATTAAAGTCATTTACTTGTAAAAAACCTTGCTCACACTAATTTATGATTATCCCAACTATACACACTCTAATAATATTCCAACCAATAAGAATTAAATGACAACATAGAGCAATAATTTTCTTCTATTGTGAAAACTAAATGACCCTATGACCATAAAAGAAGGTGGGGTAAAATTATAATGGCTTAAATATTAGAAGAGATTCAATTCTTTCCCAAGAAATGGTTAGATGACTATATAAGCCAATTAAAAGGTCTTTATCAACCCCACAATTTACAAGAAAATCTGTTGGAGGATTTTCCTTCTTATGATATTGCTAATATCTTAGCTTAATCAACTAAAAACCCAAAACTACCACTCCTACATCTTAGTTTGATTTCTAATTTAGACAATCTCCCTCGTGAATAGCACAAGTGACTAATATTGAGTCAACTTCAACTATTACTTGTTGCACACATAGAGAAGATACAACCATCATCCTTGCAAGAACCCGTTTCAAGTCAACTTCATTACTAAGTGTAATATTTAGATAAAGAGCACTATCATAAAAAGAAATACCATCTTCACTTCTTAACAAGAAACCTACTCTTAATCAAAATTTAAACGGGAAAGCTCTCATTTGTTCCTCTTCTTATTAAATTGTAAAAAATAAGACCTATTTTATTTCTACCAATACTAATAGATTTTAACCCTTTAAAAATAATTCTTAAAAAAAATTGTTATTTTAAAATTAAATAATATATTCACAAAAGTATTTTTTAGCCTATTTCAGATGTAAACCATTTCAAAATTAAACTACCTTACAATTGCTTTTCTAAAAAATGGTTACACTATTAGTGTGTTACTTTAAGGAAACTGACTATTTAGCATAAAATGCATTTCCATTTTTAAAACTTCCATTGTAAAAAATTTCACTATTTTCTTCTAAAATTGTAGAGTTATGAAATCTACCTCTTGGCTCCATTAACAATTGAAACAGTGCTTCCTTTAAACATGAGTATTAGATAGAACAACCTGTAACAAATAGTTTTGTAGGATTTATTTCAAGAAGAAATTGATAGCTGTATTGAAAATCTGATTAATATTCACTAAACTTTGCAAACTTCTATCATCTTAAAGCACATTTTTGGTTACAATATTTACAATATAATGTTTTTGAAACCCAAATTTTAAACTCTTTATATAAAAAAAACACCACAAACAGAAATTAGCAAACCTATAACGAAAGTGCAGAGCAAACAGTATAACATACAACAAAAATTAAACCACAGGTACCCATTTGAAATCCTATGACTTCTAACTCTCAGAAACAACCGTAGGGGTAACTCGCCACCTCCTAGGAACAAACAGTCAAATTATCTGAAGCACCATCAATATGAGAATTAAGATCAACATTCTCGTTACTTGAACACTGAGACACATCAATAGAAGAAACATCAGCAACGATCACTACAGCGTCGAAAGGAACAGGAGGAACAATGGGCGATTTCTATACAATAGCATAAGATGACTAAGTGTCTATTTGGGCTGGCATGGTTCAAAAAGGCAAACTACTTGCACAAATGTTAATAATAGAAGTACAACTCCAGCGAGAAGTGAGAGAAATAGCCATGGCTTCGAACAGTGAACCATACTAAAATCAATCAACAACCAAAGAAATTGAGCCCAGAGAGCTTTCTAGCTTTCTTTGCGGTAAGAATCTAGGGATGCAACGGCCTTGTCAATAGGAGCATAACTTGGCATTTCTACAGGTATCACCATAGAGTTCCAAAGCTGTGCAATCTCATTGTCACTTTTAAGCTTGCTGGTGATGACACCTTCTCCTCTCAGGATACCCACGTCCTTACTATTGTTAATCAGATCCTTCATTAGAATTGCATGCCTTGTAAAGGGTTTTTGCACTCCTTTGGAGCGCATTTCCAGAGCAATCAGGTTTCGGAGTATTACTTCCGATGTATAATCTACATTAAACTTGGGCAAATACAATGTGAAATCGGCCTCAAACCTAATGTGACTAATTCCACGACGCTCAAATTTCTTGAATTTCACTCCTGCTCTTTTTAATTTCTCCACAGTTCCTATCTCTTCTTCATGGGATATTTTATTCCTAATATCATTCCAAATGGCAAATACGATCCCCCATATGACAAAAAATGGAAACAGGAGTAGAAAGATTATCGCATATCCTAGTGGTCTAACTAACCATTTTATGTATATTTTAGGATCACAGAAAGTTCGGAATAGAGATCGATAACCTCCGGCATAGGCCACCTCGAGATCCCCCCTGTCAAGAATGGAATCGCGAAGCAAATGCAAGATAGATCCTTCTAAATTTTGCACAGGGAACACAAATGCTCCTTGGATGGGGGATAGATTATATAGCACCATATCAAACCATAACTCAAAAAGGTCTTCATTATCTGATCCAGTTGCATACTTCCAGATTTCCCAAAGGGCCCTCACCGGTACTTGGTTTTCCATCTTGAGCATATCTTTCACAATTTCTATCAGTAGATGACGCTGTCGTCTCCTGCTAAGAATACTATCGATGCAACCCAACACGATTTGCTTTTGATCTAGAAGTGCGCTTTCCTTTCTGAATCTGTCGAGAACTTCTAGAACAAAACAGGCATCCCTCACTATCATCCACGCATATGCTTCACTGCTAAGTTCAAGTTTAGCTCCTTGAGAATAGCTTAGCTTTAGTTTTTCCTGAAACTCTTTCTCCTTAAACTGTTCCACCACCACTTTTAATCCTTCTAAGTAACCTTTCTCGATGATTTTCAGGTGAATTTCTTTTGCCATTTCTGACTTGAGAAGTTCCATGTCATCACCCTGTGTATCTACTTTTGGGAAGTGGTAAGGACCGAACGTGATGACTTGAGGAAGATAGAACACCCTAGTGTTCTGACTCAAGAGAGGCTTTGGAACGGTACGAATGAGACCGTCATGACTATCCTCTGGCCTGGTTTCGCCATCTAAACTTGATTTAATTAGAGAAACCCACGACATTTCATCAAAACTTTTGCCCTCCTCTATGTCCATACTTTTCATCTGCGACATTTCCTAAGGAGATCTAACTATATTCAGACAGAAATGTTTAGCTATGGCTGAAGATGTAATCTAAATAAACTGAACGCTTGCTTTGTGCTTTCCTTTTCCGTGCAAGGTACTCGTGGATGTGGAATCTTCGCGCTGCATCGAACACTGCCGATCTCATTAAAGTGGATCGATGGAATCTCACATCAATCTTGATTCCACTTTTTAACGCTTCATAAAATGGTTGCCTGGTGTGTGCTTTCCTTGTCCCGCAAGCTCCTCGTCTACGTGAAGTCTTCGTGATGGTTCCCACACAAACCAACGACAAATGGCGCTCATTAAATAAAATAGACTTAAGTTTTTAACGCTTCATAAAATGAATGTCGAGTGTGTGCTTTCCTCGTCCCAGCAAGGTCTTCGTCCACGTGACGTCTTTGAGATGGTCCAACGCGCTCTAAATAAAATAGACTTAAGTTGTCCAAATTTTGTCTTTGCATTATTTTACCGGACGGTGTACATGTACTCTCCTCTCATATATAGATGGAATATCACATCAAACTTGAATTCTCCTTGCTCCTGTTCAAACCTAATTTGAACATTATGTACTTTTGTAAATTTAAATTCTTTTATTACTAGTAGTCGTATGTACAGGCATGCAACGAGGAGTCGATAGGGGTCCACTACAAATGGCCACTCAATAGGAAATAAGGAAGAAACTTGTTTTTGCAATGCAATGCAAAGTGTAAATATTGAAAAATCTTTACAATTGTTTGAATGAGTCGAAAATGTAGAACATGTTAATTATTCAATATGGAATAACAGGAGGTTAGTTTATAGTAGGAGGTGAATATTTGAAAAGCAATTTATATATTTTTATGGATAATTAGATGAATAGATTAATTAAAGCAATGCCATGTGTGTAGTAAAATATATGAATTTGGCTTATTTAACTTGAAGATGTTATAAAGCACTTAAATTTGGTGAAAAAATTATTTTATATCTTTACATTTATTTGGGGCATTGTACAACATTTTAAACCCCATGTTATAGTGTACTTCTTGCTTGTTATGTGACAAGCAATGCACAAGAGATTAAGAAGCATTTGGATAAAATAGGAGATTGATTTTTGCGTTTCCACATCAATTATTTTTAGTTGGAAATTGATTATGGAAATGTAAAATAAAACCATAGGTCGTCTTCATTATTTACAATGTATCCATTATTTCCAATCTGAGTTAATTAATCATCAATGATTTTTATTAATAATATCAGGAGAATGATTTTTGAATAAAATTTTTCTCAATAAATCACATTTTTTAAATTGAATACAATTTAAATTTGTAAAATTATTGGTTTTGTTAATAATAATAATTTTTGTCCAAAATTTAAGGTATTATGTATTTTAGTTTAATAGTTCTTAGGCTTGTATGGACATCTATATTTGATGTTTTTGTCTAGGTTAATCAATTATTTGATTAATTATTATTTAATTATCTTAAGATAAGGCAATGGATGCAAGATTAATAACCATGTGGATAAAAGAGGAAAATGATCTTTGATTTTTTTGTTTAATTATTTGAATAACAATATTTAAAAAAAAATGATTTTAATTAATAATCTTAGGACAATGATTTTACGATCAAATTTTTCTTAAAAAATTACATTTGGAAAATTAAATACAATTTAAATTTTTTAATAATTAGTTTTGTTAGTAATAATTATTTCCCTCCAAAATTTAAGGTATGATATAATTTTAAGAACAAATAGTAGTCAAAGAAGAAAGATCCCCATAGTCATTCAAGACTAATTTATACCATTTTAGATGGAAAATGAATGAACAAACATTAGGAGAAGAAGAATGCGATGACATGAAAAACGTATTTTGCATTTTTACAATAATTGAATTAAAAGGTATCTATTGTTTTGTGGGGAAACAATGATTTATTTGAGTTGCAAAAAGATATTCTACTGAACCCATTAGAATAAAAAAGAAAACATTAAAAGTAACTAAGTATATGTGTGAAACCAATACAAGTAGTGTGGAACTAAAAAACTAATGATGTGAAGTTAGTTCATATTAGAAGGTGGATTTTATGAATTTGAACTATGTACAATTAAAAGTTATAAATGAAATAATTTTCACAAATATATATATATATATATATATATATATTCATTCAATATGAATATTGTAAAGTATTATAAACTTGAATCTGACATTAAGAACTATTTGCATAAAAAATGGGGAAATGGTTTTTGTGTTTCAGAATGAAAATTTATCAGTTGCAAATTGGCTATCAAATTCTAGAATAAAATTATACGCCATCTTGTACGAATGGTTTTAAATTCATTAAAGGGTTTTTCTTTTTTAAAGACTTATTAGAAGGTAAACTTTGTTTTAAGGGAATATGAAAAACATGATAGTAAATGCATACAACAATTTGTGCACACATGTATGTATGTAACAACAAATATATGATATTAAATATAAAACCAAAAAACTTGCGCTTGTTTTCCACCCTACCATATTGGCATCATGGAGCCCCATCTACTCTAGCCAAACCCCCAAGTAAGAGAAGGAAGAAACACCCACGAGAGATGTCATGGAGTTTCATCATACATCGCACAATAAAATTCTTGGGAAAACTCTGGTGTTTCCATATATAATATATGATATTGTTGTGTTTTCTTTGATGTGGCAACTTGAAAGCAAAAACATATCCTAGTATTTGAATCCCTTTGTATGCTTAAACCTAGTTCCTACAAATGGAATACAAGGGTATGTTAGTGGACAAGCAAGGAAAATTAGAAAGGAAGGATAAAAAACAAGTATACGGGTAAAATTAATATATACAATGTGAAGCTAAAAATAATGAATAATTTTTACAATTAGTTAACCAAAGCTGTCTATTGACAATGGGAAAGTATCATACTTACATACACTATTGATCGTGTTCAACAAGGATGAGCTGTATTGGAATGAGTCATAGGAACATGAAAGAATTTGAAATAGAGAGTGTACAATACACTAATTTTCTTGAATGCGTATTATATTTTTGTAGTAATATAAAAAATATATATATACAATAAAAGAGGTTAGCACTATCCGTTGTAAATAGAAACAGATAAAGTGGAATATTTTGAATTCATGGCATCTTGGTAAGGGATTGTCTATTCAATATACCCATGCTCACTCTTCTGCTGACCATATTAGCATCATGAAGCCTCACATAAATATGATGAAACATAATGGTACAAGACAAACAATCTATGCGATAGTTGGCTTCTCAATTCCAAATTCAAGCTACATTATTTGGCACTAAACACTATAGACAAATAGGTAAATTATAAAAGAACTATTAAGAGTATATGTAAGAACCACTAGATAACAAACTGTTCTTCATGATAGTCTTTTTTTGAGTTCACCATAGTAGACCCTCAATTATTTTAGATTGTTTAAGAATAACAACTAAATGAAAAATGATAAAAAACCAACAGTAAACATATTCATACAATACAAGAAATTTTTGTAAGAGTTGACATGTCAATTCAAATTTTGAACTACATTCTTTGATATTAAGCCTACATTAATCAAAACTTGTGAGGGAAATGGATAGCAATAGTCTGTGCAAAATGGCAATAATGCCATAGAGTTAATTGGGAAAAGAACATTTTTTTGTGGGGAAGTTGAAATAGATGAAGAAGAAAGAATACAATGAAACAAATTGATGTAACACAATGTGATCCTACATAATTTTCAAGCTTGCTCGCTTACATAAACAATCCTGGGTAGTTTGTTCAAGGGAGCTTCAAGCAGATTAGGAAAAAAGAATCTCATGAAAACATATTGATAGAGGATTTGAGCTATGTTCTTTGTTAATAAGCATTGAAGACAAATAGAGAAATTGTATAGGAGGTGTTAAAATAAGAACTATTTGGTACAAGTTGTTTTAAATTGTTTTTTTTCATAATTTTTTTGTTTATAATACTTAATTCCAAGCAATATATCTCAAATTCATAATTAATTCTATGGTGCTATATGCTTTTTGTAGAGATTGTTGCATCATATAGTTTTTGTCATAGGTAAAGAAAATAAGTATTGTCATAAAGAATTGGGGCTAAATAATTGATTTGGCAAGCTGAAAAGATATTTGTATACGTGTGCAAGGTAAAATAGTTTAGTGGCTTTTAATTGTTATTCGAATAGCTCTTCTATCTGTTGAAAATGGCTATTTCGACAATGCAATTTAATCAATAAACTTCCTTGCACATTTTGCAGTACATGAGTGTCAAAACCTTGCAACATGCTATCGAAAGTAACAATAAGCAGAGAATGAAAATCATGAAGAATAAATTAATCATTTATGTAAAATACCCATGCAAAACATACATACATACATATATATATATAAATGTATACATATACATATATATATACATGTATGGATATACATACATATATACATGTATACATATAAATATATATATATATACACACACATGTATACAAATGTGTATATATATGAAATTAGTTTTGTCATTGTTAAGTGTTATTCTTTCTAGTATCTCTTCCTATATGTTCAATTTATTTGATAGAACTTTCCAATGAGATTTTCATCAGCCCAACTATGAATAAGACTTGTCGTGTAATAGCTCTATTATAATTTCTCTATTTCTCTATAATATTTAGTGTTAGGGAATGTAGCTTGAATTTTCAATCAAGCCTATGACATTATGTATACATATACATATATATATACATGTGTATGTATATATGTATATGTACAAATGTATATATACACACATGTATATATGTGAAATTAGTTTGTTCGTTGTTAAGTGTTATTTTTTATAATATCTCTTCCTATCTATTCAATTTATTTGTTTGAGGCTTCTGATGGGATTTTCGTTAGCCCAATTGTGAATAGGACTTGTCGTGTAATAGCTCTGTTAGAATTTATCTCTTTGTCTATAATATTTAGTGCAAGGGAATGTAGATTGAATTTTTTATTAAGTCTGTGACATTTTGTATACATATACACATATATACATGTGTATGTATATATGTATATATACACAGTGTATATATATATAGGTTGTGTAACACATATTAAAGAGATGTACCATTTCCACAAACAAAGAGGTGAAGGGAAATTTTTTTAGTTTTGACAGTATAGATATGGAGGGGAGAGAAATGCATATTACTTATTTTGATGATATTGTTGAATTACATTATGGTCAAGTTGAGGAGGGGATGACTTATTTAATATCAAGGGGATCGGTGAAGAAAGCAAACAAAAGATTCAATTAATTAAATAGTAATCTCAAATTTATTGTGGATGAGAAATGAACAATAAAATGGTGCGAAGATAAGTTTTTCGTGCCAAAAAAAACCTATGGTTTTGTGCCAGTTAGTGAGATGAGAAATTATAGTGATAATAGCTTGATTGATATTATTGGCATTGTACTCCATGTTGGGCACATTTCAACTGTCCATAAGGAAAGTGTAATTGAAACAATCCAGCGAACTATTAAACTATATGATATTTGTCCTTCCTTCATTGATGTTAATTTGTGGGGCCCTAGTTGGCAAGCAAAAGCAGATATCTTGGAGCGGATGTACCTTTCTAGTGATAGAGTCATAGTTGTTGTGTAGGTTGGCCATGTAGGCTGCTTTAATATATATGCATTCTAGTTTTTTTGTGCCGATGCGGGGCTTAGTAATTATGTTGGCTGGTGGTGGTGGAGTTAGTGTCCTCAATACAAGGAAACTGAATGGCAAGTGTTTGCTCACGTGGGGGTTAGTCCATTCCACTATTGTTTTATGATGGGGGCATACAAAGTAAATGTGCGTGGCCAAAGTAAATAGAAAAATGAATGTCATAGTATGTGTGTGTGTATATATATAATGATACTTATTTTCTTTAGGTTATGGAAACAATTATATGATGAAACAATCTTTGCAAAATGTGTTTGGTGGCTTTTAAGTGTTATTGTAATAGTTCTTTGATCTATTCAACTTTATGTCTCTAGCTGATACGCTATTTGTTTGAAATTTCTATTTTTTAAGAACAAAGCATTTAATCATGCAATATGTGTAAGATATTCATAATGCCAGAATGGCTATTTTGACAATGCAACTGAATCAATATATTTTGGAGCACATATTCATAATGTCAGAATGGCTATTCTGACAGTGTAACTGAATCAAAATATTTTCTTGCATATTTTGGAGTATGCATTCCCACTACATGCATATATACATATATACATACACGTATATATATATATATATATATATATATATATATATATATATATATATATATATATATATATATATGTATGCATGTATGTACGTATATGTATACAAAATACCACATAATTAATCAAAAATTGAAGCTATATTCCCTGGCACTAAATATTATAGACAAATAGAGAAATTGTAACAGACCTATTACAAGACAAGTCCTATTTTGGATTTTTCGGTGATGGGGAAGTAACTGGCGGATGGGGAATTCACCAGGTTTTGTTGTGGTGACGTGGAGCTTGGAAAATATATGGGTTGGCAATGGTGGAGAGTTCTTTAACAATTTTCCTATTTCTCTATAGTATTTAGTGCCAAATAATGGAGATCAAATTTAGAATATATGTATGTATATATGTAACCATTCAAGCAGTCTTTGGTGTATTTATTTTGATGAAGCCACCACTAGTTTGCTACAAATTCTAGCAAAATACCTCTACATATAATTGCAAGACAGCTCTGAGTCTACAACAAATCAATCTTGCTGTTATTAAAGGCCTTGTTTGTAAACCATACATCTTTACTGAGTGTGTTA
>VDFB02032651.1:67727-126286 GCA_007258455.2 Sequoia sempervirens
CAATATATGCATGCATATATTCATGTTTGAAATAGAAATAATAGTGTGTTGGTAGTAGTTTTCTTATTTCATAAATTTGAAATTTTCCCAAGGCTTGCATTATTTAAAAAATTCTAGTCTATTCTTCTCTGCATTAAAATGAACTTTAAAATATGGATATTAGAAGAGGCAAACTATGATAATGAACAGTTTGTTATAGCCTGCTAGAAGAAAGGATGTCATGAACAACAATTTATTCCATAGAAGTTGAAATAGATAAGGGAGAAAGAAGTTTACAATTATCTAGATTTTTGTCTGCAAAAACAACATGCTCACTAGGTGAAAATAGTTTCATGTTTATGAATTGCATGTCATGAGCTTGATGCATAAAGGCTTCATGAAAAATTCCATGCTCTTGAAACCTACTCCTTAATTACATCAATTGTTTCATGAAGCCTCTATGCATCAAGCTCATGCTTGCTATCATGAATGGTAAGTGTTTGTTTACATGAGGGTTAATGCATGTTGTTGGGTTTTTAGTCATGTCTTGTTTACTTGTCAGCCTTGAGTCTTTTTGTAACAATTTTTTACAATTTCTCTATAATATTTTTTGCCAGACAATATAAATCCAATTTCGAATTGGCAAGCCAACTATATGTTTATGTATATGTGTATCTTTAAATATAAAACAAAAAATTAAATATATATAGAACAATTGTGGTGCAATAGCACAACAGGAAGTAAATGCAATATTGAATATTGTAGTGTGGGAAAGTATACTCCAAAATATGCAAGAAAATATTTTGATTTAGTTGCATTGTCAGAATAGCCATTCCGACATAATGAATATGTGCTCCAAAATATGCAAGAAAATATATTGGTTTAGTTGCATTGTTAGAATAGCCATTCTGGCATTATGAATATCTTAGACATATTGCACAATTAAATGCTTTGGTCTTAACAAATAGAAATTTCAAACAAACAACCTATCAGCTAAAGATATAAAGTTGAATAGATCAAAGAACTATTACAAAAACACTTAAAAGCCAACAAACACATTTTGTAGAGATTGTTTCATCATATAATTGTTGCAATAGCCTAAAGAAAATAAGTATCGTCATAAAGCGTTGGGCTTAAATAATTGATTTGGAAAGTTGAAAAGATATCTATATATGCATGGAGGGGGAAAAACTTCCTGCACACAAACACTTTTCCCAATAGTGTCTTATCGACAACAACCAAAGCACACATATATGCAAAACTATTTGCAAATGTATCTATGCATATGCAATGTATTTTCAATGGAGACTATAACGAATGGAAGGTATGATACACTCTTTTAAGAAGAGTGTAATGGTGTTGTTGCCTATGCATGTGCATCTTAACTTCCTTCATTCCAACCTCCATCTAAAAAAGCTTAACACTTTTTATTGTGTAAGACCCCACATTGCATGTGATTAGTAAAACCATAATATGTCTTATGTTTTCCTAAATAGAAGGTAAGATGTATTGTAGATGATAAATAGTGTGATTATGTGACAATATTTTTGACATTTTTATTGACATTACCATGAAGGAGTTAGGACACGTAAATTGTGAATATGAGTTGAAAGTGTAAGTGAAATTATTGTACAATTAAATCTTATATCAGCTATTAGATTTATGTGATATTTGATTGTTGCTTATGGTTTCATCGGTAAAGTGCAGGAAAGAAAGAGTGCCAGTACAAGAAAGGAAGACCAATGGGAAAATCAAAAGACATTTTCTTGAGGATATAAAGTTAATATGTTGATAGATTAAGAGGTGAAGGTTGATATTAAAGGTATAACTTATTTTGGTTTGTGAGAATATTTAATTATGTGAGTTAGGGGTTGGGAACCCTTACCCAAGTGTAAAACTCGGATGGATCTTTAAGTGGGTCTTTAAAGAGGGTTGTTGGTCATTTTCCTTGGTTGGGATACAAAAATAAACCCCCTAGGGTCTATACCATAGTGGTAGGGGTCAAGTGGGCATGCAATAGGGTCCCAAGGACATGATTTGACTCTTGAAAAGTCCTCATAATGAAGAGTGACGGATTTTGAGGAGAGGATGGAGAGGTGAAAAGATTTGGGGTTGTCCAAGTGCATGTTGCCTCTTTAATGAGAAAAGACTCTCATTGAAGAAGGGAGGTACACTCCACACGTCCCCATCCAAAAAGTTGCAAGTTGAAACTCCTATATAGTTGGGGAGGGAGAATGAGTAGGGTGATACCCACTTCTCCTCTTGGAGAAATTGAAAGGAGATGGTAGAAAGAATGTGAGGAGGAGATGAGTCTACCTCTTTGGAAAGATAGTGATCAAGATGGTTTGGCTTGGTAAGGAAAGATGGATACAAGAGTGTAGTCCCTTCATCTAAAAGCAAAGAGATAAGTTCTTCCTTATTCCCATTTTCCCTTTTGTTTATTTGTTGTAAGAAGGTGGTATGTTGCATAGATCATGGTAGAAACAAAGAGTATAGAACCCAGATGCATAAAATTTGGTGCTATGTTATTCTTATTTCTTTGTAAAAATTTGAAAAGACTCCATGCATCATCTTGGAGCTAAGAGACTTCCTTGCTCGGGGGTATGGCTAGAGCCCACGAGGCTCCATGATGCCATTACAGTAGGGTGGAGAGCAAGCCTTAGAAATTTGGCTGTTATTCATCATATTTTTGTTAAATAATGTTATAATAATGTAGATTTGTATCTTATAAGAAAGAATAATGGAAGAGGGCAAGTCTTAGTTGTTGTGTGTCATTTGTTTCATTTGCAATATTGTAAAGTTAGAGAAGGAAAATTGGATCCGATGGGCCTTAAAGAGATAAAGGATGGTTTTCTTTGAAAATGAAGGAATTATTGTATTGGCCATGTTCTTTTATATTCTACGACCTTGAAATAGAGGGAGAACTTATGTGCTTGCACTATAAATCTATGAGCAGTTTTTCATTATATTCCTTACTGTTATTGATATATTGAAAGTCAGTATTTTGTATATTTTTCAAAAAAAGAAAAGAGGTGAATAAGGTGGGGCTACAAAAATAAAAGAGTTTGGGCTAATCATGTATAAATGATGAAATCGATCACTCTTTACAAGGAATTTAAGAAATACTGGATGAAACCTCAAGAAAACTATTTGAATATCTAATATTCTAAGGGAGGAGACACGGGTACTATTATTATTTTATGTAGCATGTACGTCTGATACAGTTATCTAATGGTTTCATATGCATGTAAAATTTCTCCTAAAAATAATTTCCTACTGGTCGATAATGTGGCATGTGAGTAATCTTGATTGAGAAAATTTGAAGACTTGAGCACACTAAAATGCTTGCAACCAACAAATAAAATAAGATAAGGTTCGATGGTCAATCAGGATAAGTGACAACAAATGTTAAGAAAACAAAAAAAAACATAACAATCTTTTACGTGCATATGGGGGAATAAAATGATAAATTTCATCATGGGCCACCACCTGCCAGGTTGAAGCTTAAACCCCTTTCACTCTTCCCCTTTTCTGTCGCCCTCATACCATACGCTGATGTGCCTAAATACCTCTGCCATGGCGTCGCTGCCATGTTTCCCATTCGCTCCCTCACCAAGAAAAAAAAATACAATGAAAGGTTGCTATAAAATACATACAATTAAATATTGATAGAGAAGTGTGAATCCAATAAATGGAGTATTCCATGGTTGGTAACATGGTTACACAGTGAGATTTGGTAAAACAATATGAAAGGGCTTCCTGGACCGGCTTCCATTTGCTCTATTGTGCTACGCTGGGATAAGGATGCCTTGAGCAGCACAGGCATGCCATTAGGCTGGGGGTATCATGGATCGAGCCTACCCTTAAAACCGCTGGAGTGATATATCTTGCTCAACTTCAGAAGAAGTGTAATCATGCTATTCACAAGCAGACTAAAAAAAAAAACTTAACAAGAAGGAATAAATAAATAATGTAGAAATGGTCTTGTTTGTTCCAACTACTTTCTCACCAACTCGTAATGGTTTAAGAATGAATTTCCTGGGTGGATACATAGGTTCAGTGCTATACTGGCCACCTGTATAATAGATCAATCAAGTGATGATTTGTGGATAGAAAATAGAATGCCAATAAAACTGCCTCACCTACTATCAACGTCTACCCTCACCTGCTGCGTATGTTTGTCATCTATCATCTAGAAGAATATATAAATTGATGGGATGGGAATTGACTGTCACATGTAGGGGATTAAATTCAGTCAAAATGTTTTTGGCACGCGACTATTAGTGCCTTCGCTGTTATAAATGTAAACTTAGTGTAAACGTACAAATCATGCTGAAAGTTAGGTTGTAATTGACAGCAACCCCATCATTCATCAAAATGCCAGTAATTGTTTCATAGTGTTAAGTTTCTTGGCTGTGACAACACATTTATGAAGTTGGAAACATAGCCACCGTATAGTTCAAATAGTAGAGTGTTTAGTTACCAGTATTTCATCCTTGTTTTTTTTTAATTAAATAGTGTATTCAGATTTATTTAATATTTTATTTTACTCCCCTCGGTTCTAAATGTTTAGTTTTATTAGAGCGGCTATCATAATAGTCAACAATGTATAGTTTTATTTTATTTCTTAACCATCTAAGAATGAATCATCAACAGACAACTTAAGTTTTCCATCAATAAAAGAAAAAGTAAAACAAAATAAAATATTTATATATACCCATTTAGGGCTGACATCTGCCGTTGTGAGATGCAAAATTAAATTGGTGGTAAGGCTTTTGCTCTCCAATCTGAGTAAACATAAGAGTGGATGAATTTAGGAAGATGCTTAAATGAACTAATTCAATTCTCTCAACTTGACGTAATAAATTATTATGATTTTCTTTTCACTGGAAAGTAAAGTAAAAGATGTTGAATGAAAGTTTGCATTTCAAGCAATAAATTAAGTAATATCAACATTAAATTCAATTATTCAGTCTTCCTCATGTGAGTATTAATATATATAAAAATAAATAAAAAAATGGTGATAAGTAGTGCTCATTGTGGGCAGGTTAAAAATTTAATTCTAGGTAATTCTATGTAGGCTATCTAGTAAATAACATATTTTCCTATCATTTATTTTTACCAAACTTCAAGAGAACTTAGAGGTTAATAGTAATATATTATTTTAAATGTTAAATACATTAGTAAGAAATACATCTGATCGATAATATTAATATTATGACAAATTATTAGCATTTATTAGTATATTATATTACTTAAAGAGTGATATCAGTAAAGATAAAAGTCATAATTAAGCTAATATCAAAGAGTGATATCAATTAAGATAGAAATAATAATTATGCCAATATCAAGGTAAAATAAGTAATAAAAATGTAAATATTTCTTTATATATATTCTTATAAAATTAAATATACCCAAAGATGTACATTTATATTATTAAATGTGACAACTATATTCTTATAAGGGGCATTATTGCTGCATTTGATAATAAAAGTAATTTTGATAATAAGATGATTTGATTTGGCAACAAGAAATCTAAGTTAGGGGTTTTTGGGTAAGTTGGTAGGTGAATATGCTTAAATCAATTTTTAATCAGCAATTTTGAATAAATGTTGTTTTCAAAATTAAAATAAATTAAATTAGAGTCATTGGAGGATCCCCATTATGGTGACATAGCATCAAGATAATATCAAGTCAATACCATTATCACCCATTGGTGAATTATGGCACTAATAATGTTATGAAGGGAAGGAAATATAACATAAGGGAATGTTATTATTATTTGGATTAGATGAATAATATCCTTAATCAAGACAATTAAAATATTAAAGATAGTTTTTAGATTTGAGCAATAATACAATATTAATTCAATAAGAATTCTATTAAGGGAGATTGCTTGAGAGCATCCCAAAATAATATGTTAATGAAGGTAAAATTATTTGTGATCGATTATGGAGATATTGTTAATTAATGGATGCTATTATTGTGGTTGGAGGAGAATTTTCATAAATAAATAAGTTAAATATTATGTTGCCAAAATATTAATGAATGGTAATAATTTTAACTATATATTAAATTTACACAGTAATAATTTTATATTGATTTTATTGAATTAATTATTTAAGTGGTAAAATTTAAATAAATATTGGGAATTACCATTTCCAATAACATGGTGGAATAAATTTTAGTAGCAACTAATGAAATAATGGTAGTATATTCCTACACCAAGAAAGTAAAATAAAATAAGAAATTAGAATATTATAGCATAGATAAAGGTTATAATGGGCCATGTGGTATCCACAATGCAATTAAAATAGTGGCACTAAAAGAGAATTATTCCTTTGGAAAATAATAGGGATGATATTAATACCCAAGGATAATATGGATAATAATAATAATTATAATAATAATAATAATATTTATAATTGATCAAACAGTGATAATTGTGAAATTAACTTTAAATAATTATTTACCTTATTCTTTAAAAACAAAAATTGTTGTGTTTTCTAGGAAAAATTATGGGCATGACATATTGCACATACATATATGCATATACAAATACATATACATATACATATACATATATTACAATGAAGACTAAAATGTGCTAACACAAAAAACTATAAAATCCTTGTGTATATATTTTAATATATTCTAACGTTCAAAATTTTCTATTCCTTTTCTAATCATTCATAGATATAGAATTACATACACATGGATACACATATATATTTTGTTATATGTTTATGTGTAATTGCTACTTTACATATATCTATGGTTATACATGTAAATTGATATATGCTAATGTGCTTGAGCTTGTATGTATACTCGTAGGCTGTGTGAGTACATTCAAGGTAAATTATGATAATGAATAGTTTGTTATGGGAAAAATAATATCATGAAAAATATTGATAGAAGTCAAGCAATCTATGTAACATTTTCCTTATCAATTATACATTTGAGACACATTATTTAGCAGTACATATGAAACACAAATAGGGACACTACGAAAAGAACAATTAGGGAGACACCTGAGAAGCATAGGAAAATTTCAAATGCTCAAAAACAAACATTAAATAGAAGAAGATCATAGAATTTCATTTATTTTTTTATTTATCTATGTGCATCTTTGTCATTACACCCATTAACATAGGAGCAATTGTAGATTAACATAAGAGTGATTGCATATATATATGCAGAGGCTTAGTCCAAAAGGATAAACATATTGGAGATTAAATTAGTTTGGTGGTTGTTTAGTGTTATCCTTTCTAATATCTCTTTTATATGTTCGATTTGTTTGTTTAAAGTTTCTAGTGGTTTTTTTTTGTCAGCCAAGCTGTGAATAGGATTTTTCATATAATAGCTCCTTTATAATTTCTCTATTTGTCTAGTATTGTTGCATTCTAAAATGAGCCATAGTGGTCTTGGTCTATACATATGCATATCTATTTCTACCTTTTCTATTGGTTACATTTCTTTTGTCAAGGCTAGTTTAAATTAAGAATCGAGTGCTAGTGAAGAAATTGTTGTTACACCCTGTTTAGATGTTGATAGACTTTCAGTTTGGAGCATATTCGAATGTACCTGAAATTCTATCAGTATTTCAACTAGGTGTAAAAAAAATTTCTTCACTTGCACGGGGTTCTTCATTTGGGGTGAATGAAAATAATTTTTTTGCTATAAAAAGAGGATTGAAAAATTAAATAGAATTTAAATATCTAATAATTAATTTATTAAATAATAATAATTTGTTCAAAATTTTAGACACAACATAATTTTACCTTTGTCTTAGTTTTGCATGCACTAGACCTAGATGCACATCTACATTTGAAGACTACGTCTGTAGGAATGTCCAAGATTCAAGGTGGGTTGTGTTGTTTCTTGTCTATTTTTAAAATTTCTCTCTTTCATATGTGCCCAATATAATGTGTCGAATATATTGTTTTGATTCTTTTCCAAGGCCTTAATCATATTTAGCTTAGTTGTGATTATGTCTGATTGTTAAACTATTGGTACCCCTAGGTATTTTTTCAAGCAACAAGACAAGCAAATGTTGTAGCCAGAATCACCCTCTCCTTCTAAATGGGCCTCTAAATTTGGTCTACAGTTGCCCCCAAAAACACAAAATAGCCCTCCAAATATCAGCCCTATTAAACCTTTGAAAATTTATCAAAATTTTTGGATAGTGAAAGGGCGTGTAACACATATTAGAGAGATGCTCCATTATCTACCACTTAGTACTATAGGAAAAGAGGGAAATTGTATAACCACATAAACATACATGCATATATATATATATATATATATATATATATATATATATATATATATATATATATATATATATATATATATATATATATATATATATATATATGGGCGGGTGCATGAAGTTGGGTTACACTTTTGTGGCCAATTCCCAAAAAAAATTGAAAATGACATAACACAAGCGCATTATAACACACTCGTGTTATGTCATTTTAAAAGCAAAAAAAAAAGTGAAAATGATTCATTTTCTGTTTTCTATTTTTTTGCTCTACCCGCTGCCAAAAACCCTCATTTTTCGTGCTCGCATTCTAGGAGGATTAATTCTACAAAATTCATCAACAACAGTTGCTTTTTCTTTGCAAAGATGGCACCACAATGATGAAGTGGTGCGAGAGGTAAGTATTGTTTGCTATTTGTTTTGAATTTCTTAGTTTCAAGTTGATTTTGTTTATTTTAGGTTAGATTTTATTTATTTTTTAAAATTTGTAGGAGATGCAAATGATCCTGCAAATCCTCAAAATCCTCAACAAGAAGAACAAGAAAATCCTCAACAAAGTCAACCTCCCCCACCAATCACTCAACACCCTCCTGGCACTCAACAAAATTTGAGGAGTGAAATTGAGAACAAAAAGAAACAAATTGAGGATTTTATCAGTAGGTTGAGTGATCAAAATGCTTCAACCACAAAAATAATGACCCTAGCAAATTCAATGAAAGAGATGTTAAAAAATGTAGATTCAATAACCCAACAAATAACTGGATGACAAGATAGGAGGCAGGCAGTTAGGGCATATTATGCAGATAAACTATCATATAAACAAGTAAAAGATTTAAAAATTACTAAAGGTGATTTGTGCTCTTTATTCACTAACCCTATAACACATGTATCAAAATCTTAGCCTCAATACGAAGAGGTTTCCTATTCATTGGTGCCACCACCAAGAGATTAGGAACCATTTTTATGATAGGTGGTACTTAGTCTTTGATTACCCACCGTACAACAATTGTGAAGTCCCCCAACATTTTCTTAGGAAACTATACAATGAGTTCGTATTGAACCAAATCCCAAATTATTTTGATATGAGGGAGTTCTAGGGGAGAGGCGGGGAGTTGGCTTACGATAGGCCTAGTGCACAGTCAGATCCTACACGGCAAGGGAGACGACCTCTCACTAGGCCACCTCATGAGCACATTGTTATGCCTACCATTACGAAGGAGAGTGTCGACATAGAGATATTGTAGGTGATCAACACTTTGACCCAGAGTGTCATACATCATACTAGCCCTATTGAACAATGCCATCCAAGGGAGTCTTTGTGTGCTGGCCTTCAAACCAATGTGTGTTAATCTTGTGGGGTGACTTGTTCATATGACCCCACCGACACTCAGGAGGCTGCTACGTAGGATTTGTATGCTGCTACACAGGATCCGTATGCTGCTACGTAAGATTCATATGCATCTATAGGGAAGGAGAGGACGGCTGACATTTTGCATCATGCATATGGCATTGATAGTCAGGTAAAAGTCAGCATGTTCATTGAATTTAATTTATTATATTTCAATTTTGAAATGCAAGATTAACTAATTTAGTCTTATTATTTTAATAAAATTACACGGTCACAGTGTTGAGACTAGATACACTGGTCCTCCACCTACTTATTTTTGTAGTACACCTATTAGTGGGGTATGTAACTAGTAAACAATTATAAATTTATTACATGTTAATAGAATTGTTTTACAAATGGTATTTTAATATGTGATTTTGGATGTTGAATAGGCTCATATTCGAGGTTTCAAGAAAACACCTCCTAGTGCTAGTGGATTTACTCAAACATACACTGAGGTAATAGAATAAGGAGAACTTAACTAATGAATTCTAATTAATAGATTTTTGTAGTTTATATTCATATTGTTGGTTACGTTGCATTACACATCATTCAAACTCAAAGTATTACTTCAAATTCCACAACTAATAACTAGATGTTGATAAATAAAAAAATTTCAACTGTACGATATAGTTGTTTAGAAAGTCAATAGAAGCAGCACGATGCAATTACATCACATGGAGGCATGTGCTTGCAAAGGTGCACCAGCATGACAAACTATGGATTCTTGGAAAAAATCTATGAAACCATAATAGTAAGCAATAGCATAGACAAGGCAATTAGTGATGCAAAGCATCATATCAAAACACTCAATCATCAAGGTACATCTGATGTAGAGCATCCAACAAACACCATCAACATCATTTCTTCAAGGGATTTCAATCCCAAATAGAATAAGGAGAAGATCAAATATAATTTCATCATAAATCTACTTTTTATTCAACCAAAATCCACTCAAATTCTCTTAGCCATTCCATAGGCCATCATCCATCATTCCACTAATCAGTATTCCAATTGACTCATTCAAAGAAAAAACCATATTAGAAAACTTTGACTTACTAATTTAGATTCACATCATTCTTAGCCACCATAAAAACAACATAAACCTGATTATTGACACTTGAACAATTCATCCTTTCATTTATTCACCAAGGTAACAAATCAACTAAACCATACCTTACTATTATCAGTCTATTATCAAGCACTATACTCACCATATTTTGACTACAGTAGTCTATTTACAGGTTACAAACTCCTACTGCAACAGAATCTTGATTATCATCTTGTGGTTAATCACCAATCTGCTCAAAAGGCTTCATAATACTCACCCATCCAACCATCAAAGTCACCAAACATGTCTTATACACCTTAACCAAATTTAGTAACATCAATCATATCATTAGTTTGATAGTAACCAAGCACTCAATATCATCCTTTCCATTGTTTAAACAAACATCTTTGTTTTGATCAGACAATATCATATTCCTCTAGTAGGTCTGTCAACCATTGAATTGGGTAGTTACATTCCTATCTCAAAGCTTATTAAAAAAATCAATGCACATTTAGAAACACTTTCTATCACATCACAAAATATCAAAGCTCTTAGATGTTTGACATAAATAAAATCATCATATTTCAGACTATCCTCTGAAGAAAGGCTAGTAGATTAGGCTTGTTTTACAAAGGAGACCCCTTCAAAACCATTCCAAATCACTCAAAACCTCAAAATAGTCTTCAATCATGTCTTATAACTCAAAATTTCACCATATATAGGGATTGAAAACCATGAAAATGTTCTAATCCAATAAACCCTCGTTTATAGGGTGTAAAAGCACAAATCAAGGAGGGTTTTGTGAAAAATACTCTTGCAAACCTCTATTTCTCTGGCCACCACTTGGAACATTATTTTTTATGTCTACCAAGACCTTCTACATTGTTTCCAGGCCTTTGAAAGCTTTATTTATTCATGACCCATGACCGTAGCATCACTTTGTGTAGGAAAATCCTTTATTTTCTAGTGTACCAGCAACTCCACCATGGTATTCTTGCTTCTCCCTGCACTTACAATCATCAAAGCATACAAAACATCCTAAATTAACCTACTCCACCAATTTAATTGACCTACATTGGTGGAGTAGTGAAGAAAAACCCTAGTGGATTCTCAAACTTGCTTCTAAAAGGACTCTGTTGGGCACTGAAATCTGCCTTTTATTCTTTTGTTTGCTAAAACTAACCTTCCAACTCTTTAAATTGGAAACTAACTCCTATTTTCATGTATTCACACTATGATTTAACTTTTGGTGTTCCTAAATTACCAACACAAGAAAACAAAACAATGGAGTAATGTTGCAAACTTAGGAGGGAATTTTTATTTCAAAATCTAATTACAAGAACACAAACTTCTAATTTTTCTCCCCTTTATATGCCTTTTAAATATATTTCCTTTTCCATAATTGTCTTTCCATCAGTTGAAACTACCCCTTTTAACCCTTAATATGCCTGATTTCCTTGTTTTTGTCAATTTAACAACTTTTAACAATATTACATTATTGCATTGTTTGCATTTTCCCACTTTGACCACCTAGAACTTACCCATAACCTTAAATACATTCAAATAAGACCTCATATGACCTTGAACATGATTTACATCAATTTTCCATGACCTTTTGTGATTGACTCAATACAAATTTGAACACTCATCCCTTTTGCAAAATTGAAAAGTATTTGATGACCTAGGTGCTCCTACACTAATATCTAACCCAATTGAATTAGGAGAAGATCAAATTGAATAAGCAACTAAAATTTCTTTCTCTTTTAATCAAAAATCACATTGTTTTATTTGCAAACCACAAGGAAACAAGAAGCCAACTCATTTCAATACTTCTTCCTATCATCCTCAAGCTTCAAACATTTTATTTATTAACAAAAATGATTGATCTATACACAAGAAACCTAATTAGAGTCACTAAATAGTCCACTCTTTCATCATTCACCAAGGCACCCTTCCACTCAATTTGCTTTACCTAGGAAAAATAACCAAAAACCAATCTTTCATGTTACAACCTATATCCATCAAATCCTAACTCACCTTTGTCATCATCAATTTATGTCAATTCAAAGCAAAAACTTGATAAAGAGCTCTGAATCTTTCAATTCCTTAAACAACTCACCAAATTTTCTCTTTTACCAACTAGTTCCTCAAGACCAATATACTACAATCAACCATTTACACCTCAATCATTTCATCTAACTTCCTATACATTACTCACATCATGTTTTTGACTGAAACAAACCTAGTTCATATCCACATAATACTAATTTATCAAATTCATAAGTTCTTATGTAGTCAAATTACCATTTCCACCTAGGTACATATTGCTACAACATATCAAATCATCATGTTTGGCCTCAAGACCTTCACCAAACCATTCACACACCTTTGATATCTTCACATTGATGGTTCTATGCCAAAATAAACATTGAAATCATTGTATTTACAGAATTACACACTTTTACAGTCTTACCACCATTTTGCTTGTAGGTCACATATCCCCTAATTGAGTGATTCCTTTCCATTTAGTTTGTATATCCACATTCCCAATGTACATTCAAGAGCCTTTTTTAACACATCATAATATATCAAAAGTTCTTAGTAGTTTGTTATAAAGAAATTACCAGATTCTTGAATTGTTCATTGGAAAGGGCTACTAATTTAGGCCTAAATTAAAAACAAAGTGCTCATAGTTTATCACCAAAATACCAAAGGACTGAAAATAGTCGTTCATCATGTCACAAAACTAAAGAATCAAGCATTTTTAGCGACAGAAAGGCTCCATAAATCACTGTTCCAAAAAACCCTTATTATATGCACAAATCAAGCCCTACAAAGGAGGGTTTATTGCATAAGGTACTTACAATACTCCTGCCACCACCACAAAAACCATGGAAATAGCCTACATAAGCTTTAGAAACTCACCACCCACCTTCATGCATTCTTTTGCATTGAACACCACCCTCAAACCATGCTTTCCATGAAGGAAATGTTGTATTTCCTATATGATTCACCAACCAATCAGATATTTCTTAATTTCCCTATTCCTGTACACTCACAAATTGCTTAAAATTTTCTAAAAACCTTCTATACATTCCATCCCAACAATCCCCTAAATCTAAATTTTTGGGATGGTGAATTCAAGCCTTAAATGACCCTCAAAACCCTTGACTGGTTAATCTGACAGACCACAAAAACCTTGGCTTTTAAATTTGATGGCAACTCTTCAAAACATAACTAGATGATTGTTAACACCTTGCATAAAGTGAACAAACAAATATATAGCCCGTGCAAGAACTAAATTCAAGAATGAAACATAGTGAAAACAAAAACAAGGAACTTTATTTATTGAAAATGATTCAAGAATACAAAATTTGTTCTTTTTCCTGCCTTTTACATGCTTTTATATATAATCCCAATTAGATAACTACCTAAATTGCCTTGCGACTTTTAATATTCCATGCTTCTTTTCCTTTTTACAATTTTTCCCATCTTTAGCAACATTTGGAAATCTTTTTCCTTTGTGACCACCTCTTGAACTTAAATACAATGAAGTAGGTCTTTATATGAACTTTACATGAATTTACAAATGGGAATTCAATCTACACAAAAAATTTCCTATGAGAGGCAACTAGTAACCTAGGTGCTCCTGCACTAATTAGTAGTTTGAAAAAATTCCTCAAAGAAATGTGGTCTCATGGTGATGGAATTCCATTCCATCACCACATGAGACTGCATTTATTTGAGGCATTTCTTCAAACTGCTCACCACCTTTCCTATGATACCACATTTTTCATACATGTTCACCAAAGAATTTTATCAAACTACTCGCTTCCTTGTAGTTGCTACTATGCCTAAAAACCTAAAATAGGTGCTTTCCAACAAACTATATGGATGATTGGAAAAATATCTATCAAAGCATAATAGTAAGCAATAATACCATAGATAAGGCAATGAACTTTTTGAAAAAATGCCTGGAAAAAATGCGGTCTTATCTAGTGATGGAATTCCATGATGTGCATTTGTTTGTAATGGCATGCCATCACCACGAGACCCCATTTCTTTTGAGGCATTTTTTCAAATAGTTCATTGCCTTCTCTATGCCACTATAGTTATCGTGCATGTCTATGAAAGCATTTAATCAAATGGTTCAATGGCTTGCTGCAATGGGTAAGAGCCTAAAAACACATCCTTTTGAACAAGATATGGATAGGGAAAATAGTAAGCATGATAATGAAAAATATATAGTTTAATACTTGTACTCAAAATTTTGTTCATTAGATCTCATACATTATAATTCATGCGGCGTGGATCGCTATTGTAACTTTTTTTTTTATTGAATAATTTGTTGTTTTATTTTCATATGTTAGTTGTGGAAACACCTCCAAATTTTATGAGGGCAATGGATATTGGTGTTTCATCCACTATACAATCCTCAATGGCTCTGATAGTGAAAAATCAAACCATTATTGAGTCGTAATTTAATTCCTATTTGGATGGCTTATACAAGGCTTGAGCACGCCTCAACATCGGTGTGCAAATATTTCCATCGTGGAGAGTGATCATGAGATGGCTATAAGTGATTATTTTGTTAAATATATCATTTTTTATAATGTAATTTCTATATATTAATGTCTTTACTTCTTATTGTAATAGTTAAAACTTCACCACGAGCTAAACCCTAGGAGGAGGAGTAGGAACACTCCTCGAGCACAGCAAAAGTGAGTTATAGAATTATCACCATCGAATTGCCAAACAAAGGGAAATAATTTTTTTCAAGAGCATGGAGAGAAATGAATTTTGATTCCAGAGCCCTTTGTTGTATGCCTAGACATGACAATTTTGTACATATTTTGTATTGGATATATTTCACATTGTATGCCTGTATGGCATTCTTGTAAGCCTATATGGCTATTTTGTAACTATATTTTATACTTATATTGACATATATTGATGTATGTGTACATGGCTATTTGGTTAATAAATTTTTTTTATCGATATTTGGTGTCCATATTTGAACTGAGAATTTATCACACATATGTAGAGAAACAAAGGAATAGTACAAACTAAAACACATTACACTTTTGATGTCATTGACTTGATGTACTCTCCAACATCTCTCTTCTCTCATGCAAATATTTAGAACTGCTTGGCCATGCCTTTGCATCATTCAAGAAGTTTTTCTCTTTTTGACAATATCAAAAGCATGGTTGCATACATATTAGGAAAAATACTTTTCCTTTTAGATTAGCAATGCATGGAAGTTTCAAAAAGTATCCTTTATATTACAAAAAGATATGTGTTTATATGATAGTAGAAAAAATCTTTTGGGGAAAAAATCGGCAAACCAAAAGTATAATTTTTTTTGAAAAAATCAGGAAAAAGTCTAGAAAAAATTGCAAAAAATTCAGATTTAAAAAAAAAGGTGAAAAAAAGTAGAACAAGAGATGAAAACTTTTTTAAAAAAATTTAAAGGCATTTCCATAGCATAGAGATATAGAGAGAAAGTAAAATAAAGAGTTTAACTAATAAATTGTAAAAAATATATTTTTGTAGTTTATATTCATATCATTTATTACATTGCATTGCATATCTTTCAAACTCAAAGCATTGCTTCACATTGTATAATTAATAACTAGATGCTAATAGATGACAAAATTTCAATTACAATATAGTTTTTACAAAGTCAACCTAAGCAGTTATGCAATTACTTCACATTGCATAACTAACAACTAGGAGTAGCTGCCAATTGCATTTGCTTGCCATGGCATTCTATGAGACCACATTTCTTTGAGGCATTTTTTCAAATAGATCCCTACCTTGTCTATACTACCACATTTTTGATACATGTCTACCAAAGCATTTTGTCAAATAGTTCACTACCTTGTTGCTATGGCTGAAATCCTAAAATAAGTGCTTTCAAACAAGCTATTGATGCTTGGAAAAAATATATCAAAAGCATAATAGTAAGCAATATCATAGACAAGGCAATGAACTCTTTGAAAAAATTCCTCAAAGAAATGAGGTCTCATGGTGATGGAATGCCATGACAATCAAATGCTTTTGATTGTCGTGGCATTCCATCACCATGAGACCTCATTTCTTTGAGGCATTTTTTCAAAGAGTTCACTGCCTTGTCTATGCTAACACATTTTTCGTACATGCCTATCAAAGCATTTTATCAAACAGTTCATTGCCTTGCTGATATGGCTAAAAGCCTAAAACAAGTGCTTTCGAACAAGCTATGGATGCTTGGAAAAAATCTATCATAGCATAATAGTAAGCAATAGCATAGACAAGGCAATGAACTGTTTGAAAAAAATGCCTCAAAGAAATGTGGTCTCAAGGTGATGGAATTCCATGAAAAGAAAATTTCTATGGATTGTGATGGCATTCCATCACCATGAGACCACATTTCTTTGAGGCATTTTTTCAAATAGTTCACTGCCTTGTCTATGCTACCACATTTTTCATACATGTTTACCAAAGGATTTTATCAAACAGTTCACCTCCTTGCTACTATGGCTAAAAGCCTAAAATAGGTGCTTCCAAATAAGCTATGAATGCTTGGAAAAAATCTACCAAAGCATAATAATAAGCAATAGCATAGACAGGGCAAAAAATTGTTTGAAAAAAAGCCTCAAAGAAATGTGGTCTCAATGGTGGTGGAATGCCATGACAATCAATAGAAATTTTCTTGTCATGGCATTCGCCATGCCATTCCATCACCATGAAACCACATTTCTTTTAGGCATTTTTTCAAACAGTTCACTGCCTTGTCTATGCTACCACATTTTTCATACCTGTCTACCAAAGCATTTTATCAAACAATTCACTACCTTGTTGCTATGGCCAAAATCCTAAAAAAAGTACTTTCGAACAAGCTATGGATTCTTGGAAAAAATCTATCAAAGCATAATATTAAGCAACAAGCTATGGTCTCATGGTTTTTTTTCACACGAAAATCAATGTGATTTTATTCACATTTTTTTGCAGGTTATACACTTCTTTTTTGGAAATTTTTTTGTTTTAAATGGCATTCAAGTTTATGGTGGTTTTGTTGTTTATATGATGATATGTGATATTCTAATCCTAATTCATGCTTCTAGGTTGCATATATATATATTTTGTTTTTACATGTTTTTTGTACTAACGAACCCAAAACGAATTGAAACCCCCTCCAAATTTTTTTGGCCAAACTAGCGAACCGAACCCCTAAACCTGAACCTCAAAACCCATTCCAACACTCTTCATTCTTCCTACACAAACTTAATTGACCACCAAATTATGTTTCCCCTTGACTTTACCCACATTTACTCCCTCAAACCTCTCTTTTTCATTCAAAACCCTTGTTTTCCCAACTAGGGCATGTCATGAAATAACATACTTTTTACATCCCTTGTCCTTGCAGACCTTTTGAACACATCAAAATCCATAATCTCACCCTATTTCCAACCTATTCTAACTCATTTTCAAGCAATTTCTTCTTTTCACCTCTTCTAGCCTTGCTTTTAAGGGGCCTCAATTTTGAATTTTCAACAGGGGCAACATTAGTAATCTCTTCCAATGCCCCTACTAATTCTATTTTCTTATTCCTACTCCCTATCCTACTTACATCAAGACCATATCACTTAGACATAGCCTGAATAATAGGTGGAATGGCCTAGTTCAACATACTACAGTCAAACCCTTAAGAGATCAATCCAGTTGAACATAGAACTGAGTGATTCTACGTGTTTGGGTGAGAAAGAGGACCATGCCTAGCATAAACATGTGTATTCAGACATTTTGGAACAATCCATTTGGTCACACAAGTTGTAGAATGAAAGTTGCACCACTTTGCAACTTTCCACTGCTTCCATTTGACAATTTTTCAATCAACTGAAAACTGGACACCACGAGAAAACCACTCCAAGAAGATGAAAACTGAGAGAGGTTATTGTAGAGGGGCCCAACACAATCCCATGGGATTAGACAAGAATTTTCTAAGCATCACGATGTATGAGTAACTTCATGTTGAAGTTTGTAGCCATTTTTCCCTTTGGACCCTTAAGGGATCGATCTAGTTGAACGTAGCTTAGAGCGATTCCGTGTGTTTGGGTGCGAAAGAGGACCATTCCTACCATAAAAATTCTTATTCAGATGTGTTGGAATAGTCTATTTAGTCACACAAATTGTAGAACAAAAGTTGCACCACTTTGCAACTTTCCATTGCTTCCATTTGACACTTTTTCCATCAATTGAAAACTGGACACCATGGGAGAACCACTCTGAGATAACAAAAACTGAGAGAGGTTATTGTAGAGGGTCCCAATGCAATCCCATGGGATAAGACAAGAATTTTTTAAGAATTACGGTGTCCAAGTGACCTCATGTTAAAGTTTGCAGCCATTTTTCCCTTTGGACCCTTAAGGGATTGATTCAGTTGAACATAGCTCGAAGCAATTCCACATGTTTTGGTGTGAAAGAGGGCCATGCCTAGTATAAACATGCCTATTTAGATGCATTTGAATAGTCTATTTGGTCACACGAGTAGCAGAATGAAAGTTACAACACTTTGCAACTTTTCACTGCTTCCTTTTGACACTTTTTCCATCAATAGAAAGCTCGACACCATGGGAAAACCACTTTGAGATAATGAAAGCTGAGAGATTTTATTGTAGAGGGGACCAACGTGATCGCATATGATCAAATGAGAAGTTTTTAAGCATCACAGTGTCTGAGTAACCTCATTTTTAAGTTTGCAGCCATTTTTCCCTTTGGACCCTTAAGGGATCAATCCTATTGAACGTAGTTCGGAGTGATTCCACGTGTTTGGGTGTAAAAGAGGACCATGCCTAGTGTAAAAATTCCTATTCAGATGTGTTGGAATAGTTCATTTGGTCACATGAGTTGCAGAACGAAAGTTGCACCACTTTGCAACTTTCCACTACTTCCATTTGACACTTTTTTTATCAACTAAAAACTAGACACCACAAGAAAACCACTTCTAGATAATGAAAAATAAGATAGGTTATGTAGAGAGGCCAAACATAATCCCATAGGATCAAACTAGAAGTTTCTAAGCGTCACAGTGTTCGAGTAACCTCATGCTAAAGTTTACAGCCATTTTTCCCTTTGGACCCTTAAGGGATCGATCTAATTGAACATAGCTCGGAGTGATTCCGCGTGTTTGGGTGAAAAATAAGACCATTCCTAGTGTAAACATGCCTATTCAAACATGTTGGAATATTCTATTTGGTCACATGAGTTGTAGAATGAAAGTTGCACCACCTTGCAACTTTCCACTGCTTGCATTTGACACTTTTTTCATCAACTAAAAACTAGACACCATGGGAAAACCACTCCGAAATAATAAAAACTGAGAGAGGTTATTTTAGAGGGGCCCAATTCAATCCCATATAATTAGATGAGAATTTTCTAAGCATCATGGTGCCTGAGTAACCTCATGCTAAAGTTTGCAACCATTTTTCCCTTTGGACCCTTAAGGGATTGATCCGATTGAACAAAAGACCTCTATACTTTAAAATTATCCAAACATTACCAACTCTTGGGGAATCAATTCTAAGGTATCAAAACTTTAAAATCAAGAATTAGATCTCAGTTATACATCTGTACAATGGGTAAACCATGAAACCCTCTATTGTAGCCTAAATCCTAGGGGTTTATTGAAAATGATACTTCCAAAGCTAACCACAACCTAAAAATTACTAAAATAAGTTTATGATACCCTGTACAAGCTCAAACAATCATAAAATAATGCTTCCCTACACAAAAACACAATTTGACTCTTCAAAACCACTATTTTCTTAAAGAAAACTCAGTTTTACACACATGGGTTTCACACCCATCTCACTTTCAGACCTCCCCAACACTAACACATCATTCCCACACCTTAATAATATTACAACAGACCCATTCCTCAAGTTACAAAGGCTACAAAAAGAGGAATGGGTCAAAAATCCATTTTTATTGACTCAAAACCTTCAAATGTACAAGTTCAGGTCAATTTTAGCAAATTGATGATAAAATACACAAAACATTATGGAAAACCTTCTAAATGTATTCAAAAGAAAGGTAACTCCATATAATATGCAAATATCAACAAATCTAGATCAACTAATTGAAATGCAGGCCATACAATCTGCTACTATAGCTGAAAATACAAAAAATTCTAGAAAATTTTGAGTTTTTAATTTTTTTTGCTTCTTCAAATCACAAAATTCAACCTTCAATTCGAGTTCTCCATGTTTTTAAACTCTCTCCCACCAATTAAAAACTGATTCACCTTCCTAACTGACCTTTGAACTGGTTTGACTCTTCACATTCCCTCCATAATGCAAATTTTGCAATTTTACAACATTTGAGTTCATAAATTTTGCACATTTTTACAATTTTTAGACATTTTTCACTTTTTGAAAAACCCAACCTCCTAAACACCTAATACAGCTCATATATGACTAAATACATAATAGAATTGTCTCAAAGACCTTATTTTAATATAAAACTCAAAATATTATATTCTACTCCTTATTTGCCTTGATGAACAAAACCTAATGAGTGGTGCTCTTGCACCAATCATACATTGGCCTTCTTGTCCCTCCTAAAGTTTGGACCACATCCATTACATCCACATAAAACTCAAAATACTTGGTCTTCTTGGTTCCCATGCCTTGATATGGTTATGCAAATTAAAATGAAGCAAAGTAATCATCTCCTTCTCTGTTGGATGGAAGAATGCATGCTTAATGTTTTGATACATGATATCAACTCTCTCACCTATTCTCATAATTGAATATCAAAATCTAGTATGGTGGGCCTCTAGAGTTCTAGTGATATTTCTTCCTCTTCCACCAAATTCTAGCTCAATCCACATGTCTTCTAGCCTAATTGACTTTGTTTTTTAAAGCTGAAGTTTCTCCTGAGTCACCAGTGTTGCTATCTCTTCCTTTTTAGACTCTTACATTGCTACAGATCATCTCTAGGATTTAATCATTTGTACCACATGTGGTTAATGTGCTTTGAATCCTTGCATCTAAAGGAAATTTCCTTAGTAGAAATACTACTAGGGAATTTCATTGTTTCCATTGTAGTTGGTATTAAAGTTGGTACCTGCAACATTGAAAATTATCCTTATATAAGAATTCCCTCCATCTTGTTGGCTTGTAACACTCTTGATGGTGGCTACATGAAATCTGATTCTGATTCCTCTACATCAGAGGGAACTCATAGATCTTTATTCTGACTCTTCTGAATTATCAAAATCAGAATCACTACCTTCCATATTCAAAAATTCCCAACCACCATCTTTAATAAATTGGCCACAAGTTCAAGTTCATTTTGCTTTCATAATACTTTATATCCATGGAGTTTAGCCATTCCTTCATGCCATCAAGTGAAGATTCAGGAATGGCATCAATGCAGAGTACATCCTACTTAAAGTCTTTCAAAATAATAGCCATATCAAATGCCTTTTTCCCAAGTCATACTCTCTCAAGGTTAACAATCATACATTGACCTTCTTTCCCCTCCTAAAGTTTGGACCACATCCATTACATCCACATAAAACTCAAAATCCTTGGTCTTCTTGGTTCCCATGCCTTGATATGGTTATGCAAATGAAAATGAAGCAAAGTAATCATCTCCTTCTCTGTTGGATGGAAGAATGCATGCTTAATTTTTTGATACATGATATCAACTCTCTCACCTATTCTCATGGTTGAATACCGAAATCTAGTATGGTAGGCCTCCAGAGTTCTAGTGATATTTCTTCCTCTTCCACCAAATTCTAGCTCAATCCACATGTCTTCTAGCCTAATTGACTTTGTTTTTTAAAGCTGAAGTTTCTCCTGAGTCACCAGTGTTGCTATCTCTTCCTTTTTAGACTCTTACATTGCTACAGATCATCTCTAGGATTTAATCATTTGTACCACATGTGGTTAATGTGCTTTGAATCCTTGCATCTAAAGGAAATTTCCTTAGTAGAAATACTACTAGGGAATTTCATTGTTTCCATTGTAGTTGGTATTAAAGTTGGTACCTGCAACATTGAAAATTATCCTTATATAAGAATTCCCTCCATCTTGTTGGCTTGTAACACTCTTGATGGTGGCTACATGAAATCTGATTCTGATTCCTCTACATCAGAGGGAACTCATATATCCTTATTCTGACTCTTCTAAATTATCAAAATCAGAATCACTCCCTTCCATATTCAAAAATTCCCAACCACCATCTTCAATAAATTGGCAACCAGTTCAAGTTCATTCTTCTTTCATAAAACTTTATATCCGTGGAGTTCAACTATTCCTTCATGCCATCAAGTGAAGATTGAGGAATTCCATCAAGTGAAGTACATCCCGCTTGAAGTCTTTTAAAATAATAGCCATATCAAATGCCTTTTGCCCAAGTCATACTCTCTCAAGGTTAACAATCATACATTGACCTTCTTTCCCCTACTAAAGTTTGGACCACATCCATTACCTCCACATAAAACTTGACATCCTTGGTCTTCTTAGTTCCCATGCCTTGATATGGTTATGCAAATGAAAATGAAGAAAAGTAATCATCTCCTTCTCCGCTGGTTGGAAGAATGCATGCTTAATGTTTTGATACATGATATTAGCTCTCTCATCTACTCTCATGGTTAAAAATCTCAATCTTGAACTAATAGTGATTACTAAGAAAGGTAATTCCACCAACTCTATCAAACAGTTTACTATAGGAACAATAAAGTAGAGGCTTTTAAAGGAACTCCATGAAAACAAAGCTCTCTAAATGGCATATCAAACTCTTATACCTCATTCTTGCACATTTACAACTAAATTCAAATATTTTCCTTCAAAAGGCTACAAATTCAAATATTAACAAATTTGTAGCAAGAATGCATTTTTTTGCACATTTGACCACCGAGACTCAAAAAATCACCGTAATACACCTTAAATGGTCTTGATTGACCTTATTTAGCATAAATAAACACAAAATACCTTAATCTAATTTATTGACCACCTATCAACCTTCAAAAAGTGAAATTTTTCAACTAGGAGATTATGTGCTCCTGCACAAAAATTACATTGTGTCGAAGCCTTCAAGAGGCTTTAAATCTAGCCTTTACAAATGATTTTACATCTTTCCAATCATGCCTAACTATTGAGCTTGTAACTAACATGACTTATTACATTATAAATCAATTGACCATGTAATATGACCTTATTCAATTGACAATTTACTCAAAACACAATTTACTAACTTAAAATAATTGCATGAACCAAATTTTTTCAATAACCTTGGTGCCCCTGTACCAAATTTCAATATTTCAATAAATGTGATTACAAGTAAAAATATCATTACAATTCCTTAGTTACTTTTTGATAGGTGTTTTGTACACTTTCTCAACACAGGTAGTGCATACATACACTACCTTTCTTGAAAGGAAATATCCAACAACGAGTGGCTGAAAATCTCCCCAAAGTCTCTCGAGTGTCAGGTCATGACTTGCACGGAATTCCTTAGTTGATGTTTGATGTGATTTTGCTGGTAATCACATGGCATACTTACGTAGCTAGATGCGGAATGGATCTTAGGATTTTAAGTTTCTAAGATGGGAGTTATTGTGTAATTTGATATAGGTTCAGACAACGATCTAAAACTTCAATGTTATCTTCAAGTTGTGGCTTTCCAATGTGCAATGAACCTTAGCACTTGTTGTTTCTGAAAAAAGGAGAAAAGGAGTGGGGAAGAGAGGTGGTTCCTAGATCTACAACTAATTGTGAACATTAATCATGGAGTTCCTACTATGGATAGCTTCCTTCAAACAAAATTTCATTTAACCAAAAATCTCACAGTATGATGAAATTTGTGCTATCTTCTAACGCCTCTAGATATTTCACCATTCATTCACCATAAAAATGCATGAAAAAAGATAAAATGTAGGGGGGAAGCTTTGAATTCAAGCCTAGATTAACTTTACACAGCCATCTATGAGCAGCAAACAACAAAAAGTGTGGGCTAAGAAGGCATCTACACATCAACAATTTTCATAACTACATAACAACATTACTAAAATCTATCTAAACAATTTAAATCTAACTTGAAGCAGCTATGTAAACCTAAACAAAGCATCTAACAATGGAGATTGAACCATGAAACATGTGAAGAAATCAGAAAATGCACCAAGTCAATATATTTTCATTATAAATTTCATCAACATGTCTTTACAACAACTCAACTCCCTTTGGAAATGAGATGAGACCCCCTATTTATAGTGCCCAAAAATTGGAATGAATGGCCAAGATTCAATCTCATTGTGTGACCAAGATTCACTACAAACTAGGGTTCTACCTATCCCCCAAATATATTACAATTTAAAAATACAGTTTTGTCCATATCCCTATTTTGTCATCTAGTGACAACACTGTAGCATTTTCTCTTTTGTTGACTGCTCTTTTGTTGTAGCTATTCCTTTAGGAGCTCCTCATTGATAATAGGGTTTCCCTCCTACTTCTTCAAAGCTGCATACTCGATGATTTTAAGAATTACCAAATGGAGTTTTTCAATTTCTATTATCTCGGACCGCAACATCTGATAACTCCATTCTTTCACTTTGTCCTCAAGCTTCTTCCAATCTCTATCATACTTTGCGGCCTACTCTCTAAAAATCTTTGATTGGGTGAAGGCACGAGCAACAAAACTCATGAAATCCATTGTTATCTCATTGGACATCCCATCATCCATCTTGTTTTGAAAGTAAGGTTTTATCTTCTCTAGATCAATTTGCACTGCGAGCATGTCATGTACTCTATTATCAGCTTTAGATATCGAGCGCAATCCGCCCTAATTTCCTTGACCCATTCGATGTTCGGATCCACTTTATCCATTATTTTCTCCAACCTTTCCCTTATGTTTTCAAAATCTCATTTCCACACATTCACTAGCCATTGATCATCCCCTTTTAGTTTAAGATTGCTCTCCCATGTGGCTTTTGGTAGCTAGAGGATGGCCTCAATCTTTGGATAGGTGGAGTTGTATGTTGCAGGGAAGTTAGCACAGAGCTTCTTTGTGCTGTCCAAAGATTGCTGCAGATCCAAGAACTTGTTGGCTGTCTGAATAGCCTTGCTGATACCCATATTTTTGACATGTAGGACTTGTCAGAACCAGCTTTTTGTAGTCTTGTTCAAGTTCTTTCTCTTCTCCAGTTTTTCAATCTATTCTATGGATAGCAATTGGGGTGGAGCCATAGAACTAGTGGGAATGTCCTCCACTGAAGACCATTGTTAGATATAATCCATCAAGGTGGCCACCTGTGCTTTGAGTTCATCCTTCGAAACCTTGTCTTGTTGTATTAGGTGCACCACCATATCTACTAACTCTTCAAGATGCCCCACCTTTTGCTCTCTAGTAGTAGTCCTTAGGTTAATGGTGGAAATTTTATAGCTTACACCCTCTTGGCCTACCATCTATGTTGCTATCTAAGCAGTCTGAGATCTAAAAGCATCCATCGTCACCCTAGACCTAACTCTAGGTTTCTTCTCCTTCCTAGTTGAGATTTGTGCCCAGGCTACGATAGCCTCTAGCCTCGCTCTTGGATCCTTCAGTGCAGGAGTCTTCTTCTCAAGTTGTCTCTCCAGCCACTCAGGCATGGAAAAATTTCCTCTCGGTGACTCTCGATCATCCCCACCTTTCCCTGTTTGGACCTCTATTTGTTCACCTGTGGTAGTCTTCTCTCTTATTTTGATATTGTCTCCCTCTTCCTCATAAGAGTCTTGTATGAATTTGAAGAGTTTGATGGGAGGCCTTGTATTTAATTGCCCCTGAGGACTTTCCTCCATTTCAATTTATTTTTCCTTTCTCTCTTCAATCTATTTATCTTCACGCATGTACTCCTCGGGCTGATCTTCCTCAATATCTCCTTCCTTCCTAGGAAATGGCACAATCTCTAACTGTTTTTCCCCTATAGAGATTTCTATGTCTTCCACCACCCTATTGCCTTCTTGTTCTTCTTTGGGAGGTGACCTTTCTGTCTCTTCCTCATCATGTTTTAGTTGTCGGGCCATTTCTTCTTCAAGATTGTCATCGAAGGTTTGTACGATGACTTTACAACCGGCATCCTCCTCCTCATCCCCCCTCTCGGAAGACCTAGTCTCTTCTTCTTTGTGAACCACCCTGTCTATTGGACAATGATCATACCTCAGGTGTTCATGATATTCATCAACATCCTCCATCATGTTTGATGCTTCTTGCTCCCATCTCTCCAATTCTTTAGAGATTAGCATCGTCACCTCCATTGTTGGTGGTCCTATTGGGGGTTACAAAGGTTTGGTAGTGGTGAGGACCTGCTCTAAGGTAGCCTGCAGGGTGGGGTCCATAAAGATTTGGGAGAGCTCAGAGGGGATATTTTGCATGTGTTTTGAGAAGGCCTCTAGAAATGCAGGTGTGGGCACTGGTGCCACCACTGTTGCTAAAGGGAGCGACGTGGTAGGTGACATGGTGGAGGAGGAAAGAGGAGTGGTCACAATGGAGGAAGAGACAATCACTATTATGGGCCTAGCCAGAGGTGAGGGGGAAAGATGGATTGAGATATCCACCGTTGGTGGGGATGTGGTGACCATGGCCAAGGAGACAGATGATGGGAAAGTGGAAACAAGGGGGAGCCATAAGAGGTTTTTGTTGATCCGCCCTCTCTTCTCCACCCTCTTGGATTGTAGGTTGCTCCATGGTACCTCCTATTTTTTTGGGCTTCTTGGAAGGTGAGCCTCCTGAATCTTTCCTTGTGTACACCTTAGGATCTAGAGACTACTTTTTTTCTGTCCCTTTCCTCTTCTTTGATCTATTTATCAGAGGAGATTTGGATATCTCGTCCATTGAAGGTGTGGCAGCGGCCTCCTCTATGGCACTAGGTTCACTCTTTAGCCCTTCATATGTTAGGACCACCCTCTGTCCCTTTAGTCAGGCCACTTGTCTTTTAACCCATTCTTCAATCCAAGCCACGATGGGTTTGGTCACGATGTATAGGTCATTGACCTCCTATTCATCCCAATTAATTGCGGGCAGTGGCAAGTTGGAGACTGCATTGTACCTGGGATCCATGACCTTGCTTTCATCTTCCTCAACTTGGTCTGGTATTGGAAACAACTACACCCTTCTTACGAAATATGTAGTCATTCTCATGTAGTGCCTTGCATGCACCTCTTTGTTGTCCTAGCAATTTTCCCAAAAATCTTCAACATGATGTAGGTGGACATATTCTTATCCTAGTGCTTTTCTTACATGTCCATCGGGGTCCTCCCGTGGACGAGCAGTGTGTAGGTGGAAGTGGTATTCTGCCAATTCCTTTTCTAAATTCCCAGCACAGTGGGAAGTTTGCAATTTATACATCCCTTGACTAAAGGCTAAGGGATAAGAGATCCCTGCCAAATGCTTGCTGCTGGGGAGGGTATCCACATGTTGCAGCTATCGAGAGAGTTCCAATAGTATGATCCAGTCATTGGGGTATTGGGGCAGCTTGTTTGGCTTTTCAATGAACCCTTGGGTGTGAATGTAGGTGAATTTGGGGAATTGTAGGAATAAGAAGGCATACTACTTTAGGAACGCCCACACACTGTGAGAGACCCTCCTCTCGAAATTCCCTTCAAGCAACCGAATAATGTGACAAATAAAGGAGTCATTCACCAAGTAGTACTCCTTAAAGTTTCTGAATTAGAGCTAGGGATATCAGTCATAGGCTTTTAGTTTTCGGCCTAGCTCCTCATCGGGAACCACAAACAACCCATTGTACTACTTTTGTTTCGCCAGTGAATAGACTAGATAGGAGGTCGAGTAGAATTTGGAACTCTTTTTTACATTCATAAACTGCTCATGGAAGCAGTTGCTAATGATGCCTCCCTAGTAGAACGTGGCCTTGGTGGTGACATCATCATTGCCATGGAGGATTTTTTCAACAAAGTATACCATCCATTCATGAAAAAATGCAGTAGAAGGGAAGCCCATTACCCAGCTCAGCATTGTGACTAGGCCATGTTAATCTTCATGGAAATCACTACGAAAGAGTTCTTGAGGAACCTTTGCAGTGCTGCCTCTTTTCTCCTTGAGCCAGTGTTGGTTTATCAACTTTTTGCAACCCATCAGGTTTTCATCCCAAGTTTCCTTTCCTTCCTCCATGGTGGTCACCTCCATTTCTTCAAAGGTGGGAATGTGAAAATTTCTAGTGATTCCCTTAGCTAACATGTCAGCAAGAATATTCCCATCTTTGTCAATGATGGTTCTTGTTTGGGTTGGTAAGCTTGCCAGTAGGCCATCATGAGTTTCAGGGCAATGAGAGATAGAGGGAAGCCTATTGCTTTTGCAATCCCACTTTGTTGGATTAAGCTAGCATCGTCAATCTTCGAGTGAATTCTGACTCTTTGTTTGAATTCATTAATATCGACATAGCCGATGTTGGTGTCTGTGATTTCCTTCCAGTCAGTAATAATCTTCCATTGTAGAGGTTCACCTTGGAATTGGAACTTCATCTAGTCTTTATCCTCATTTCCATGAGAAGTCTTGCCTGATTTCTTTCCTTTTTCTTTCTCTACAGCTCCCCCTGAGGGTCCTGTACCCGATTCCATATATCCAACATACATAGACATAATGAGTACAATCATTTTGCAAGAGTATTAATGCTAGCCAACATCCCGTGAAATAAACCCAATAAGACATCTCATGACTAATAAAGTTAAATCTTTTCCTTTTAGATGTCGTTAATCACTTTTTAAGGGATTTCAGACAATCTGGGCCTAGAGGGCCAGAATTCCCTGGCAGGAATGTTGTTTTGAAAGGGCGAACAAGCTAGGGTGATCCTGGTGGTTTCTTCCATCTTCACATTTTGATGGTTTGAAAGGCTCACGTCGAAGAGGGAAAAATTTGAGCACATAGGTAGCCATTAGTTTCCAAATTTGAGGTCATTTGGGTCAATTTTGGGACTCCCGGAGGTTCAAGCCTGGGAAGTTGTCTAAAGTCTGATGTCTGAAACAACCCAGGAGCAACGAAGTTCTGGGGATGGAACTGCAAGGCCCGGGGCCCAAAATGTGAAAAGCTGGCAGGTAGTTCAGGTCTAGAGGGGTGGAAGGTCATTTTTTTTAGCCGTTTCGAATGGAAATCTGGAAATGGAAACCTAGATAGAGTGGCCCGGTGGATCAGACCCGTTGAAGGGTTCAGCCACCAACTTCTACGTGAAGGTTTTGGGAGGCAACTAGTTGATCGAACCCCAAGGCCTGGAAAGACATGTCTATCTCTCTCTTTCACCATAGAAAAAGGTGAAGGGAACCCCAGTGGGTGGAGTCTGCAATCCAGAGACTGTGTATGAAAGGTTGGGGTTTGGGAAGTAGGGAGGCGTTGCTCTATAGCCATTTCAAATGGCAGAGTCCCCATGGCGACCAGCGCGAAAAGAAACCCATTGATCGGGGCCCAACGGGATGGTGGCACAGTTGTTTTAGATTTTAGAATTGGTAGACAGGAGCATCATCTTTTCCATTTTTTATAGGCGAGGCCGCTACGGAACTCCCGGGGTAGAAATCCAACGTTCCAAACCTAGCGTAGACAGGGGTAGCTGAAAAGTTTCTAACCTCGAATAGATAGAACCCACCAAATTGGGGTTCGGGGTCTAGGAAGGCGGTAACCTTCTACTATTTAGGAGTAACAAACACCCAAGGGAATCCCAGAATGGGAATTCTGGTGAGGCAGGCCTAGGAGCCAGAAATGAAAGTTGATTTCGAGTGCAAAGTTTCATAACGGTTGGTTGACGACAGTCCGGGGTGGCGGGCCTAAGAGGGAAATTTGGCCACCCAAAAGTTTATTGTTTTCAAGTTTTTAAATGGCGGGGAGAGGTTTCGAGCCTAGAGGGTGTGAACGCTCTATGTGAATAATGATGATGATGGCATTATGTTCCAATTCGATCAAAGGAGGTTAATTTGAAGGTTTTTAGATTTCCAAAATGTGGGTTTTGTAGGATTCAGTGTGTTCTATGAATTGAATTCATTTTTAGCCCATCTGGTTTGATATCTTGAACACAAAGTCATAAAAAACTTCTCGGTGCAACGAACAGTGAACCTACCTCGAAAGCTTGACAAAAGATGATGTGGGATCGACAATGGGAGGTCCAACGATGATCTCAGACGCATGGGTTGTGGGTGGTAGATGGTTGATCTTCTCTAGCAAGTGCTCTAATCTCCTCTGCAATCCTAACAAATGAAAATGATAGGTTGGGGCCCAATATTTATACCCTCCTTTATATTTAATGGCCTCATTTAATGCCTATACGGCCGACCGAGAGTAGGCGAATTTGAAATCAGCAGACGTCGGTGGGAGGTTCGGGGTCTGGGGTCTGGGAGGACATAGTGAAATGGCCATTGTAAACTTTTCTTTTCACATTGACGACAAGAAAGGACATGAAGTCCGAAGGGTAGAGCGCTGGTGAGGTTTTGCTGCTGGAAACGATGAAGGTCAAAGGGAACTCCAAGAATGGCAGTTCGGTGGACCGGACCTCCTAGGGGCAAAGGCAATGCATAAACTTCATGAATTTTAATTAGGTAGAAATTGATGATCTCGGACTTGAGGTCCAGGAAGGTGGGAGGTTTCCATCATTTGGAAACAACAAACACCAAGAGGAAACTCGGCCATGGAAACCCAAAGGGTTGTGCCTGATAGGCCCCAGAACTGCTGGCAAAAGAAAACCACCAAGGAAAGTCCAAAAGGCTCCAAGACCTAACCAAAGTGGAGTGGACAAAACATGGTCACTTTAAGATGGGAATTCAGAGGTACACTGACCATCAGGGATGCCAAAATATGGGCACACAAAATGAGGTGGCAAAAGAACGGCCTGGAAAGATGAAAAAAAAGAGGGTTCCCGTTCCAAACAGGGTGTGTGTGCTGAGGGCACAACAAATGGTGACTCTACTAGGAAACGCTCCCGAGCATTCTAGGGATAAGCATTTATTCAAAACATAGAATCTCTGGTTTCGCAGACTAGGAGTAGACTTTCAAGGGTGAACTAGGAGAATAGGAACCTTAGTTGGGTTAGTCTACAAGACATCTCAGAAGTGTGTGTGTGGATTCATTCTTTTCCACAGAACTGTGAAAAGTGGCTGCTAATCCACTAGAGCAAGCTACGTAAAACATCCAACACCAAAAGTAACCTGTACATTGCCCCATTTTCATTCAATCATCCATAGCCCTAGAAGAGTTGTCACTATGACCCTAGAGATATTTCTCTACTGCCAGCCGAGTGTCCATAGCCCTGATAGAGTTACTCGCACACCCATATGGTCACTTGGTTTGAGAATTTTTTTCTTTTCTGTTTCTTTTGATGTTCCTTTCAACTTGTCCTTTCACTTATCTTTAGCTCAACCATGTAGGCACTGAATCCTACAATGGGTTTGGGAATCATAGTGGTCACTGGAGTGGACTTTGGATTTTTCACTTACTAGGGTATCATGGTAGCCATTGTACAGTCCTTAGGAATAGTTAACATGCTTCTATGCAAGATTTTAGATATGCGTAAAAAGAGCCAACCAAGGGTCAAGTTTTGAAGCATAGTTAAAAAAAGGAAATCATTCCTAGGTAGCCTTCAGGGACCAATAGTCAGGAATGAATGTTTATCTAAAGAATACTAAGGATGAACAACAAAGCGATTCATTCATTGAATGAAGACAACCACCACAATGGGATGGAGAACATCCTTTCAAAACAAAATAGTTGGGAACGAGAAAAATAGAAAAAAACAAAGCAGCAAAAATGCAAGCAAACCAAAAGGAAACCTATTCTAACCTATGTACAGGTATTTATAGAAAAGAGCCCATGAGAGCTCAAGCTTGGAAGTAATGCTTAAGGTGTTTCCCATTGACTGGCAACAGGACATCTTCACCAATTAAGGTCTTCAGGCGGAAAGCATTGTCTCCCAATATTTCAGCTATTTGAAAGGGGCCAAGCCAAAGCTTGTTGAATTTGTTGTGTCCCTCTTTCTTTTCATGGGCCTTGTCCCAATACAGGACTAAATTTGTAATCCTAAAGGCCTTGATTTTGGCCCGGTGATCGAACCATCTCTTAACCACGCCTTGATGTTTGGAAAAAGCTCAAGCCCATAAACAAGAAGGAATGGGGAATCACCAAGGGTCGCCTATGGTGAGTGCGGTCTACTCAAAGGGAAAATCGAAGTTGGGTATGCCAATCCTTAGGATTCCCATCGATTAGTTTCTTGATCACTATGATCAAGTTCTTGTTTGTGGAATCGGCGAGGCCATTGCCTTGAGGGTAGTAATTTGACAAAAATTTAAGGGCAATCCCATAGTCAAAGGCACAACTAGAAAATTTTAACGAAGTGAATGTAGGTCCATTATCACACACCAATGCATATGAACAACTGAAGTAATTTAAAATAAAACTTTCCAAAAAATTAGTAACTACCTCAGTCGTGCATTGCTTACATACAATTTATTTCGTCCATCTAGTGTAGTAATCAGTAGCGGTGAGAATGTACCTATGTCTCGTAGATGATGGAGGGCTTACCAAACCAATGAAATCGAGACCCCACTACACAAACAGTCTCACCTCCAGCATGGGTTGTAGTGGGACATCAACATTCTTCTCCCTAGTAGCGGTAGTCTGGCATGTGTGACACAAACAAACATGGTTGTAAGCATCCTAGAAGACAGTTGGCCAATAATACCCCAACTTTAATATTTGATGTGCAGTGGAGGGGCTAGATCTATGACCAGTGTCGAACTTGTCATGAAATTCTCTCAAGACTCGATCTGCTTCTTCCTTGCCGAGGCATCTTAAATAAATTCCTTCATGATTTTTCTTGTATAGAATGGACCCTTGCAACATGTAACTACTACTTTTCAGCCTAAGAGCATGTTTTTGGACTCCTTGCAGGTGGGGTGGACATTTGTGATTCAGAAAATAATAAACAACATCCTTGTACCACTCTCCTAGGGAAACGTCTTCAAGATGATATTGTTGCACTATGAGTTTAGGTCCAGCCTCGACTGCTACCTAGAAAATCATGCGGGTAAGAGCCTGTCCTCTTACCAACTTCATTAGTTGGATCTCCATATCATACTCCTAGAGCAATGTAACCCATTTAGCCCTTCATTCGCCCAATGCATTTTATATAGGCAACATCTTCATTGCAAGGTCAGGGACAATCACGAACACTTTGTTGGGAAAGATGTAATGCCTAAATTTCTTCACCCCTTTAACAAGGGAATATGCTTCTTTTCTACATTATGGTAGTGCAGTTCAACATCTTTCAATGGAGCACTCATAAAGGAGATCGAGTGCTCATTTCCTCCATCATCTTTTTGGGTCAAGATGCTAGCACAAGAATTCTCTGAAGAAAATGAGTAGATGTAGAATGGCTTTAGATAATTTGGATTGACCAACACAGGTGCCTCAGCAATGGCCCACTTGATTTCTTCAAAATCTTGTTTGGCTTTGGGAGTCCACTCAATTTTGGCATCCTATTTTAACATGGAATTGAGAGTTTTAACAATCTCTGTGAAACCCATAATAAATTTCTGGACAAAGTTAATCTTTTTGAAGAAGGATTTCAATTCTTTCTTGCTGCTCGGTGGTGGGATCTTTAGCAAAGACTGAATACACTTGGGGTCTGTGGAAATTCCCTACTCGGAAATAACATGCCCAAGCAATATACCCTCACTAACGCCGAAAACGTACTTCCTTGGGTTAAGGGAAACCCCAAACGCTCTACACCTTTGGAACACCTTGCATAGATTAGAGACATGGTCACTTCTCCTTTTGGAGAAAATAGTTAAATCATCCATGTAGATGATTATGCACTTCCCAATCAGATCTTTGAAGGCAATATCCATTGCACGTTGGAAAGTGGCACCAGCGTTGATGAGCCCAAAGGGCATTCTCTTGTAAGCAAAGGTTCCCCACTTGGTGGTGAATGCAGTCTTATGGTGATCTTTGTACTGGACCATAACTTGGTTATACCTAGAATAGCCATCAAGGAAGGACAACATTTGGGAACCATTGACAATCTGCAATACCTCGTCCAATGAAGGTACTGGATAGTTATCTTTCTCTAAAGTTCTATTTAGATTGTGGAAATCTACACAAAGCCTAATTTCTCCATTCTTTTTTTTACCAGGACCAAGTTGGCCACCCACATGGGGTGCTTGACGGGGAAGATAATTCTTGCTGAAAGTAACTTTTGTACTTCTTTGTAAATGACGAGCTCTAGTAAGGCATTGATAGGACGGTTCCATTGGTGGAAGGGCTTAACTTCTGTCTTGAGAGGGATGGTGTGTGTGATGATGGAAGTATCATAAGTCTTAAGATCTTCATAGCTCCATGCCACTAAATCGCGATACCTGTGTAAAGCATCGATGATTCCCTTCTTTTCCTCAGGCGTACACACTGTGCCAATGAAAACATTTTTTGCCTCCTGTAAGGTCCCAAGGTTATGAGCATTAAACTGGTTTCTTATGGCCTCCTTCTTTGTTTGCTAATTCTAGTCTCTAATCTGGTCCAAATCAAATATGCCTTCAAGTTGGACCATGCCCTTGGGAATCATGTTGGTCTTAAGATTGACAACCCCCTATATATCCAATTCGGCCTCCTCCAAATCAATTTTGTCAATTATTTGCATGGAAAAGACATCAGGACTCATGATGAACTCAAGGATATGTTTATCATCATTAAAGACCTAGAAATGAGTGACATTATCTAGGACAGATGACGCGGATTTCAAATCAACTGTAAATTTCTTGAGCCTGGACAAGGAGAGGGGATGCAAAGTGTTGGTTGCCTGGGCCAAGGCATTGGCCGTAAAATTTTGAGCACGAGGGATCAATTGTATATTGAATGCATCTAAACTCTCTATGAGATCCCAAACCCTATGCCTATAGTTCGCAAGTCTTCTATCGTGGCAGGAGTACAAGTTTCTAACATGTTTGACTACAAGTTTGGAATTACCGAACACTTGCAGCATTTTGACATTTTTCTTGAAGGCCATAAGTAGACCATGGACTAACACCTCGTACTCCACTACATTATTAGTGTAGTAGAATTGCAACCTATGGGCAGCAAGAAAGGTCTTACCCGTTGGGCTAATGAGTTTGAACCCAACACTAGCTCCTTTTTTTTACTTGGACCCATCAAATTGAAGCGTCCAAAAATGGGATGGTTCTTTGACCTTTGGCCCAACCAAGCTTTCATTTCCTTTTGATGGGGTAATTTCCCACATGACTTTCGGGGAATCTTCCATCTCAGGTGGTTCAACAGTAAGCGGTTCTACTAACACCTCCTTCAGCATTTCCTTCTAGTGGACAGTTGATTTCTTGACGTGCTCTACCATTGTTTGGCACAAGAAACAATCAAACTCAGAGTGGGAAGCATTATGAACTTTGCACCAATTTGGTAGCAAGAGGTCCTGGAAATCCATCCGAGTGCCCAAATTGAGTTGGTCCTTTGCGTAATTTTCCATAAATTCCTTGAAACCACTGAGTAGTCCCAAGTTGTCATCCTCATCGGGTTTATCATCTAGTTCTACCAACATCTCTGTACTTTGAGGAATCTAAAGGAAATCAGTTGGAGGGCTCCATTGTACCAAGAGCACTTTAGCAACATATTCTTCTTGTGGTTCGACTTCATCCTGGTAGGCAAAGGGACATTAATTTCCTAATTCTGTCTCAAAAAATAGCACCTCGTTTACGTTGTTTTACTCCATGATCATGTACTTCATTCAAGGCTCATGGTCTATACGGATTTGATTCGGCAACCCTTTCCATGGCAACCACATGTGAGAATGATCTGTGGCAGCATACCCGTTCAATGTTCTAGTGAAGTCTCTTCCCAAAATAATCCCATATGCACCGGAAATATCCACCACTTGAATATCAAGGACCTATTGTACCCTTGGATCCACAGCAACTTGCATTGGGATCCAATTCATTTCTCCCACAATGTTAATCTTCATTTTGTCCAGTTGGGTCACTTTTCTCCTTGAGGGCGTAAGAGTGATCCCAAGGGCCTTGCATACTGCCAAAGGTATAACATTGGCAGACACTCCTGAATCGAGCAGGAAGTTGTGTAAGTTCTTTCCAAATATCTGAATGGTGATTAGCAAAGGGGGAGCTTCAAATTTTCCCTAAAAGAGGCCTGGGGACCTATCTATCTGAGCTACTTGCACCCTATTCTTATTGCTAGTTTTGTCCTTCGTCTCCCCATAAGGTTGATCCTTTGGAGTATTCATATTGTCTTAATTAGGTTCCTTATCTATTCGTTTAGCCGTAGACTAATGTGAGGAAACATCCTTCCTTTTCTCGGTATTATCTTGGACTGTTGGCTCCTATCTGGGTTCTTTAAATGTGACTCTTTTAGCTGATGTTGTGTTTTGGTAGAGGATGGGGTTCCATTGAGTACCCTAAAGAAGGCATGCCTTATAGCAAGGACTTTGAGTAGTTCAAAGGAAAATAGATTGACTTTTACTTTTTTGAACTCTTCTGCTACGTATTCACCCATCTATTCAATCTTAGAAGCAAAGGCTTGACCTATTGTAGAGCTAGGAAGTTGGGACTTCACTTGATTTGACTAGTTTTGTGATTGTCCCTAAGGCTAATTTTGTGATTGATTTTGAGGCCTATCCCTACTCAGATACTGAGTGGGTACATGGGGAAGCCCAAGGTTATTTTTGGCATTGGGGTCAGCAGGGTAGCAAAATTACTTAGCGGAGTAGAAGTCATGAAGGGTCCACCCGCCTGCTTATTCCTAAGGGAGTAGGGAGTTTCTCTTTGGTGGAACATGTGAACCACATCTATATGTGTTTCTTCCTCATCTAGTGGACCATTATCTACTGAGTCAAAAAGATGAGCTAAGGTTTGTTCGTTACTTACCTCCTGCACTTCTTCACTTTTAATGGGGGTGGGCTCAACCTCAAGCTCATTGTGGCTTCTTTGTGGAAATGGGGCTCAATTCACCATGAGACAAGAAGAGTTGTAAGGCTCAGATGGAACAATGTCTCTACAACTGGTACCGTCAGTAGCATTTTGGACCTCAATTTGAAATATTTTCACTGTTGTCTGGAATTCAGGACAATCCAGCTCTGAATGTCTACTAGTCTTGTGAATTCAACACCACTCAGACAAGGCTGCCTCGGCAAGGTACACTCCACTGGTCATCTTTTCATTGTTGGCAGGCTGATCGAGAGGTGTAGGGACCCATCCATTGTTGGATCTCATATTCCACGTATGATTTTGGCTCTAGGAAGGTCTCCTTTCAAAGTTTTTATTTGAATTCTACCCTCTATCATAATTTGGCCCGGAAGAGGTGCTCACTTCCCGATTGTCTCTACCATCCCTGTTATCTCAAATTTTTTGATTAAAATTAGCTAGGATGCCTGTAACTGAGTATTTTTATTCTTTAGGTGTGTCATCCCCATGGACATTTTCTTTATCATCTCAGTCAACTCTTCTATTTTTTCCTTCTCAGTGGTATTGTTCAGCTACGGTGCTGAATTTTGGAGAAAGACAAGAGGGGCCACTGGCTGATTTTGATGCACTGGAGGGAATTTTGGTCTTGGCAAGAACAATGGTGCTTGGAGCTATTGAGAATACACCTGCTATTGTGGGGGAGCTTGGGAATAGCTTTGTTGTTTCCGAGGCTACAAATAGGAAGGCACAGAAGGTGCATGATTCATTGGCTATCCAGGGTGTGGGACGATGGGTAGCTAAGGCACTTGGTTCATAAGCAGGGTCTGATGAGTGAATTCCTGATTAAGCCCCTAAACTTGCATCGGGTGAGGTACCGGTCCCAACAAAGGAAACGAACATGAGATGTTCTTCCCTAAATTAGCACTCGCAACAACTGTCTCTGCATAGGCACGTACTAGTGAGGTGAGTGGTGGGTGCATCCTCTTTACCAAAGTTGACGTAAGATTTTCTATCACTACATAGTAGACTAGGATGATTGCAGCATCGTTATGTATGTATGGATCTTGAAGTCTTGTGAAGGTACAATGGAAATGATAATTAAAGGATCCAATGGGCTCAATAACCTCCCTTCTAACAGACATAAACTATCGGTATAGCTCTGAGGGGCTAATTGAAATATTGTATTTTTGCAGGAACACATTCTTCATGAGATCCCACATGGCGATGGACCCCCTGGGAAAATTAATGTACTAATAGAAACCTTCCTCACCCAATGAGTAGGGGAAAAGGCAGCATGCAATGACTTCATGACCAATCTGCATATCTGAGATTGTTGTCTCACATATCTTGATGTGCTCTTCCATCGTCCTTTGCGGTTCACAAGGATTAAACTTTGAACAGAAGCCCTCTAGATTCTTGGGCATCTCATGGTATGCTCCAAAGTGCAACAGTAAAGGATTTTGTGGCAACAAAACCATGGCGGGAGGCTGAAGTGGTATTTGCTATTGGGGAACAACAATCTGGAGTTGTACCTATAGTAAAATAGCAACCTAGGGTTGCACCTGGGCTGCGGCTGTTTGGACTATACCTTGGGCTTGCAGGGTCAGGAGAGAGGCAACTCCCTAGCTGTTGAAGACGAGTAGTGAAAAAGCAGTTTGGCATTGTTGGGTGGAGGATGGAAAAGGGATGAATGGAGATGGGGGTGGAAGGGAAGTGAGTTGAGTGGAAGAAGAGGAAGCAACAGGGTCTCCTCCCTTAGTTCATTTTACCCTTGTGGGGGGCTGTAGTTCTTGAAATTCTCCCTTATTTGGTGTTGACCGTAGAACTCTTTGAAATCTTATTGGGAAGAATGATCTAATTCGATCCAACTTCACAAGGCCCTCCTTCTAGTGCCAGTTCTATTGATGGGTGTTTTGTACACTTTCTCAACACAAGTAGTGCATACATACACTACCTCTCTTGAAAGGAAATATCCAATAGCGAGTGGCTGAAAATCTCCCCAAGGTCTCTCCAGTGTCAGGTCATGACTTGCATGGAATTCCTCAGTTGATGTTTGATGTGATTTTATTGGTAATCACAACATAGACTTATGTAGCTAGATGTAGATTGGATCTTAGGATTTGAAGTTTCTAATATGGGAGTTATTGTGTAATTTGTTGTAGGTTCAGACAGTGATCTAAAACTTCAATGTTATCTTCAAGTTGTGGCTTTACAATGTGCAATGAACCTTCGCACTTGTTTTTTCTGAAAAAAGGAGAAAAGGAACGGTGAAGAGAGGTGGTTCCTAGATTTGCAACTAATTGTGAATAGTAATCATGGAGTTCCTACTATGGAAAACTTCCTTCAAACAAAATTTCATTTAACCAAAACTCTCACAATATGATTAAATTTGTGCTATCTTCTAAGGCCTGTAGATATTTCACTATTCATTCACCATACAAATGCATGAAAAAAGATAAAATGTAGGGGGCAACTTTGAATTCAAGCCTAGGTTAACTTTACACAGCCATCTACGAGCAACAAACAACAAAACGTGTGGGCTAAGAAGGCATCTACATAGCAACAATTTTCATAACTACATAATAACATTACTAAAATCTATCTAAGCAATTTAAATCTAACTTGAAACAGCTATGTAAACCTAAACAAAGCATCTACCAATGGAGATTGAACCATGAAACATGTGAAGAAATCAAAAAATACACCAAGTCAATATATTTTCATTATAAATTTCAGCAGCATGTCTTTACAACAACTCAATTCCCTTTGGAAATGAGACAAGACCCCCTATTTATAGTGCCCAAAAATAGAATGAATGGACAAGATTCAATCTCATTGTGTAGCCAAGATTCACTACAAACTAGGGTTCTACATACCCCCCAAATATATTACAATTTTAAAATACAGTTATTTCCATATCCCTATTTAATCATCTAGTGACAACACTGTAGAGTTTTGTCTTTTGTTGACTACTCTTTTGTTGTAGCTATTCCTTTAGGAGCTCCTCACTGATAATAGGGTTGCCCCCCTACTTTTTGAAAGTTGCATACTCCATGAATTTAAGAATTAGCAGATGGAGTTTGTTAATTTCTATTATCTTAGACTGCATCATCTGATAACTCCATTCTTTCACGTTGTCCTCAAGCTTCTTCCAATCTTCATCATACATTGTGGCCTGTTCTCTGAAAAGCTCTGACTCGGTGAAGGAACAAGTAGAAAAACTCATGAAATCCATTGTTATCTCACTGGACATCCTGTCATCCATCTTGTTCTGAAAGTAAGGCTTTATCTTCTCTGGATCAATTTGCACTGCGGGCATCTCATACTCTGCCATCAGCTTTAGATATCGAGCACAATCTACCCTAATTTCCTTGACCCATTTGATGTTTGGATCCACTTTATCCATTATTTTTTTGTTGTCAAAATCTCATTTCCACAAATCCACTAGCCATTGACCATCCCCTTTTAGTTAAAGCTCACTCTCCCATGTGGCTTTTGGTAGCCAGAGGATAGCCTTGATCTTTGGATAGGTGGATTTGTATGTTGTAGGGAAGTTGGTGTAGAGCTTCTTTGTGCTCTCCAAAGATTGTTGGAGATCCAAGAACTTGTTGGTTGTTCAAACATTCCTGCTAATACCCATGTTTTCGACATGTAGGACCTGTCAGAACCAACTTTTTGTAGTCTTTTCCAAGTTCTTTCTCTTCTCTAGTTTTTTGATCTGATCTTTGGACAGCAATTGGGGTGGAGCCATGGAATTGGTGGGCATGTCCTCGACTAAAGACCATTGTTGGATATAATCCGTCATGGTGGCCACCTATTTTTTGAGTTTGTCCTTCGAGACCTTGTCCTGTTATATCAGGTGCACCACCGTAGCTACTAACTCTTCAAGATGCCCCACCTTCTGCTCTCTAGTAGTAGTCCCTAGGTTAATGGTCAAAATTTTATAGCTTACACCCTCCTGGTGTACCATCAGTGTTGCTATCTATGCAGTCCAGGATCTGGAAGAATCCAACGTCACCCTGGACCTAACTCTAGGTTTCTTCTCCTTCCTGGTTGAGATTTGTGTCTGGGCTAGGATAGCCTCTAGCCTCTCTTTTAGGTCCTTCAATGCAGGAGTCTTCTTCTCAAGTTGTGTCTCCAGCCACTCAAGCATGGTAGACTTTCCTCTTGGTGACTCTCAATCATCCCCACCATCCCTTGTTTGGACCTCTATTTTTTCACCTATGGTAGTGTTCTCTCTTATTTCGATACTATCTCCCACTTTCTCATCAGATTCTTGTATGAATTTGAGGCATTTGATGGGAGGCCTAGTAGTTAATTACCCCTAGGGACTTTCCTCCATTTATATTTCTTTCTCCTTTCTCTCTTCAATCTGTTTATCTTTGTGCATGTACTTGGGTTGATTTTCCTCAATATCTCCTTCCTTCCTAGGAAGTGGCACAATCTCTAACTGTTTTTCCCCTGTAGGGATTTCTATGTATTCCGCTGCCCTGTCACCTTCTTGTTCTTCTCTAGGAGGTGACCTTTCTATCTCTTCCTCATCATGTTTCAGCTGTCAGGCCATTTCTTCTTCAAGATCATCATCGAAGGTTTGTATGATGACTTTACCACCGGCATCTTCCTCCTTATCCCCACTCGCGAAAGACCGAGTCTCTTCTTCTTTGTGAACCACCCTATCTATTGAACCGTTGTCATACTTCAGGTGTTCGTGATATTTGTTAGCCTCCTCCATCACCTTCGAGGCTTCTTGCTCCTGTCTCTCCAATTCTTCAGAGATTAGCATCGTGTCCTCTGTTGTTGGTGGTCCTATTGGGGGTTGCGAAGGTTTGGTAGTGGTGAGGACCTGCGCTAAGGGAGCCTAAAGGGTGGGGTCCATAAAGATTTGGGAGAGCTTGGAGCGAATATTTTGCATTTGTTTTGAGAAGACCTTCGACAATGCAAGTTGTTCCATGGTGCATCTTGTTCGTTTGGGCTTCTTGGAAGGTGAGCCTCATGAATCTTTCCTTGTGTACACCTTAGGCTCTAGAGACTGCTTCATTTCCATCCCTTTCCTCTTTTTTGATCTAGTGATTGGAGGATATTTGGATGTCCCACCCATTGAAGTTGTGGCAGTGACCTCCTCTGTGGCACTGGGTTCACTTTTTAGCCCTTCATATGTTAGGACCACCCCATGTCGCTTTAGTTAGGCCACTTGTCTTTTAACCCATTCTTCAGTTTGAGCCATGATGGGTTTGGTCATGATGTTGAGGTCATCAACCTGCTATTCATCCCAATCAATTGCGGGTAGTGACAAGTTGGAGACTACATTATACCTAGGGTCCATGACCGTGCTTTCATCTTCCTCAACCTGGTCTGATATAGGGAACAATTGCACCCTTCTTACGAAATATTCAGTCATTCTCATGTAGTGCCTTGCACACACCTCTTTGTCGTCCTAGAAATTTTCCTAGAAATCTTCAACATGATGCAGGTGGGCATATTCTGATCCCACTTCTTTTCTTACATGTCTATAGGGGTCCACCCGCAGATGAGCAATGTGTTGGAAAAAGTGGTATTCTACCAATTCCTTTTCTAAATTCCTGCCACATTGGGTAGTTTGCAATTTATACATCCCCTAACCAAAGGCTAAGGGATAAGAGATCCCTACCAAATGCTTGTTGTCGAGGAGGATATGCACATGTTGCAGCTATCGGGAGAGTTCCAATAGTATGATCTGGTCATTGGGTTACTAGGGCCCATCTTGTTTTTCCTTTCAATGAACCCCTGGGTGCAAATGTAGGTGAATTTGGGGAATTGTAGGAACAAGAAGGCATACTGCTTTAGGAACGCCCGCACGCTGTGAGAGACCCTCCTCTCGAAATCTCCTCCTAGCAACTAGATAATGTGACCAATAAAGGATTCATTCACCCTACAGTACTCCTTCTTAAGGTTTCTAAATTGGAGCTAGGGATATTGGTCATAGGCTTTCAGTTTCTGGACCAGCTCCTCATCGGGTGCCACAAACAACCTGCTATACTACTTTTTTTTAGCCAGTGAATAGACCAAATAGGAGGTCATGTAGAATTTGGAACTCTTTTTTACATTCATAAACTACTCATGGAAATAGTTGTTGATGATGCGTCCCCAATGGAACGTGGCCTTGGTGATGAAATCCTCGTTTCCATAGAGGATTTTTTCAACAAAGTATACCATTTCATGAAAAAATGCGGTAGAAGGGAGGCCCATTACCCAGCTCAGCATTGTGACTAGGTCATGGTAATCTTCATGGAAATCATTGTGAAAGAGTTCCTGAGGAACCTTTGTAGTGCTAACTCTTTTCTCCTTGAGCCAGTGTTGGTTTATCAACTTTTTGCAACCCATTGGGTTTTCATCCCAAGTTTCCTTTCCTTCCTCCATGGTGGTCACCTCCATTTCTTCAAAGGTGGGAATGTGAAAAGTTGTAATGATTCCCTCAACTAACATGTCAACAAGAATATTCCCATCTTTTTCAATTATGGTTCTTATCTGGGGTTGGTAGGCCTTCTAGTAGGCCATCATGAGTTCTGAGGCAATGAGAGATGGGGGGAAGCCTGCTACTTTTGTAATCCCACTCTGCCAGATTAATCTAGCCTCGTCAGTCTTTAGGTGAATTCTAACTCTTTGTTTGAATTCATCAATATCGACATGGTCGATGTTGGTGTTTGTGATTTTCTTCCAGTCAATGATAATCTTTGACCGTAGAGGTTCACCCTAGAATTGGAACTTCATCTAGTCTTTATCCTCCTTTCCATGAGGAGTCTTGCCTGATTTCTTTCCTTTGTGTTTCTCTACAGTTCCCCCTGAGGGTCTTGCACCTGATTCCATATATCCTGCATACATAGACATAATGAGTACAATCATTTTGTAAGAGTATTAACATTAGTGAAAATCCCGCAAAATAAACCTAATTAGACATCTCATGACTAATAAAGTTGTTTTTTTCTTTTTAGATGTCATTAATCACTTTTTAAGGGATTTCAAACAATTCGGGCCTAGAGGGCCCAAATTCCCTGGCAGGAATGTTGTTTTGAAAGAGGGAACAAGCTAGGGCAATCCGGGTGGTTTCTTCCATCTTCAAATTTTGATGGTTTGAAAGGCTCATGTCGAAGAGGGCCAAATTTGAGGTCATTTGGGTTAATTTTGGGACTCTCAGAGGTTTAGGCCTGAGAAGTTGTCTAAAGTCTACTGTTTGAAATGGCCCAAGAGCAACAAAGTTCCAGGGATGAAACTTCGGGGCCTGGGGCCCAAAATTTCAAAAGCTAGCAGGTAGTTTGGGTTTGGAGGGGTGGAAGGTAGTTGTTGTTTAGCCGTTTGGAACAAAAATCCAGAAATAGAAACCCAAATAAAGTAGCTCGGTGGACCGAACCCAGCTGAGTGTTCGGCTGGTAGCTTTCTGCATTAAGGTTTTGGGAGGCAACTGTTTGGTCAGTCCCCAAGGCCTGGAAAGACATGTCCATCTCGCTCTTGTTCCATGGAAAAAGGTGAAGGAAAGTCTGGTGGGCAGAGTATTGGATCTGGAGATGGCGTATGAAAGGTCAAGGTTCAAGAAGCGGGGAGGAATTACTCCATGGTCGTTTCAAATGATAGAGTCCTCATCACGGCTTGCAGATAGAAGCTCGTGGATTGGGGCCCAGTGGGATGGTGGCACATTTGTTTTAGAGTTTAGAATCAGTGGAGAGGAGCATCGTCTTTGTTATTTTGGATAAGTAGGGCCACTACATAACTCTGGGGGTGGAAATCTAACATTTTGGACTTGGCATAGATAGGGGTAGCTAAAAATTTTCTAACCTCAAACAGACAGAACCCACCAAATCGGGGTCCGGGGTCTAGGAAGTTGGTAGCATTTGGCTATTTAGGAATGGAAAACAACCAACAGAATCTTGGAATGGAAGTCCCGATGAGGTGGGCTCAGGAGTCAGAAATGAAAGCCGATTTTGAGTGCAAAGTTTCATGGCGGTTGGCCAATGACAATCCGGGGTGGTGGGCCCGAGAGGGCATTTCCCCACCAAAAAGTTTATTGGTTTTGAGTTTTTAAATGGCAGAGAGAGGTTTTGGGCCTGGAGGGCACAAATACTCTATGTGAAGAACAGTGATGGCGGTGTTATGTTCTGCTTCAATCAAAGGAGGTTAATTTGAAAGTTTTTAGATTTCCAAAATGTGGGTTTTGTGGGATTCAGTGTGTTCTATCAATTGAATTTATTTTTAGCTCATCTAGTTTTTTATCTTAAACACAAAGTCATAAACAACTTCTCGGTGCAACGAACGGTGAACCTACCTCGAAATCCCAACAAAAGATGATGTGGGATTGACAACGGGAGGTCCAACAATGATCTTAGACATGCGGGCTACGGCAGTGGATGGTTAATCTTCTTTGGAAAATGCTTTGATCTCCTCTGTAATCCTAAAAAATGAAAATTACAGGTTGGGCCCAATATTTATACCCTCCTTTGTATTTAATGGCTTGATTTAATGCCTGTACGACCAACCGAGAGTAGGCAAATTTAAAATCAGCAGACGGCGGCAGGAGGTCTGGGGTCCGAGGTCTGGGAGGATGTAGCGAAATGGTCGTTCTAAACTTTGATTTTCACATTGATGGTAGGAAAGGACCCAGAGTCTAGAGGGCGGAGTGTCGGTGAGGTTTCGCTACTGGAAATGGCGAAGGTCAAAGGGAACTCCGGGAACAATAGTCTAGTGGACTGGACGTGGCGGAGGTGAAGGCAGTGCATAAACTTTGCAAATTTTAATTGGGTGGAAATTGATGATCTGGGACCCAGGGTCCAAGAAGGCGGGAGGTTTCTGCCATTTGGAAATGACGAATGCTAGGAGGAAACTTGGTGATGGAAACCTGAAGGGTTGGGCCTGAAAGGCCTCAGAGCTGCTAGAAAAAGAAAACTACCAAGGAAAGTTTGGAAGGCTCTAGGACCTAACCAAATTGGAGTGGACAAAACATGGTCACTTTAAGATGGGACTTCAAAGATACGTTGACCATCAGGGATGCCAAAATAGGGGCACACAAAATGAGGAAGAAAAAGAATGTCCCAACAAGATGAAAAAAGGAGGGTCCCCATTCTGAACGGGGCATGTGTGCTAAGGGCACAACATTACTCTATTCTCATAGATATTTTACAATGTCACTCATACATTCAATATTTTCTTATAATGTCTACATCAGAGGTTCTCATTTAGAGGTTAACTTAAAATGAATAATTTGAGATTCCCTCAGGAAGCTTCACATGCTCTTTTATAATGGCTTCAAATTAGAATTGATATTTGTCAAGATCATCAAAATAAGGATGTTGCATTGCTTTTTTGGCTGAGATTCTCTACGATGTCTCAAAAATCAACATTTTCTGCAAGGAGAGACCAATCAATTTTTACTAGTTTAGTTATAGATGTATGCAAAGTAAAAGAATAAAAAGAAACAACTCATCCAAAGTGGAAATAAAATGGAAATAGATGGAAGGCACTTACAGATAGGCATGGCAGTCTGTCAACTTAGTCACTCCTAGTCATACATCTTCACTGTGAGTTCCAAGATACCTATTGCACACAACACCTGTCATGAATCTAGAATGTCTTGAAATTCGAGATGCTCCTATAATTTTTACATCATAGGTGCTCATGATAAGGTTAACTTCAAATGAATAACTTGGAATTCCCTCACCAAGCTTCACACACACTTTTGTAATGGCTAAAAATCATAATTGAGATTTGTCAATATCATCAAAATAGGTATGTTACATTGCTCTTATGCCTGAGATTCTCTTGGATGGCTCATAAATTTGCATTTTTTGCAAGGGGACACCAATCAATGTTTATCGAGTTACTTACAGATATGCAAAGTAAAATAAGACATGATAGAATTGGCATCAAACAAATTAATGTGGATACAATTATAAATTAATAAGAACCATTGTGCATATACTTACAAATTAATCCATTGAACGATCCAGATCTGCTCTACTCTTTATTGTGTCAAGTATTTCCTCATGGTCAGACTCACAGCCTTCCACAAGGTCTTGTTCAAAGGTCTACCCCCATATTTTCTCAAATGAACATTGGATGCCACAACAAGGTTTGAGTAATGAAGAATCTTATGATGCATGTCAAAGTCCTCAAACAACCAATGTTTAACACTCTTATGTGGGTACCTTCTAAGCCACGTTCTAGTAACAACAACTGAGTCTATAGGGTATTCGATGTTTTCTCCATCTATAATTGGGGCTTCCAATTTCTTTTTGGCCTCAACACAATGACACAAGTAATAGTTTGTTCCCTCTTCGTTTCTTCATCTGCAATAACTACATAAACATGCCCTGCATTGATATGGGCAAAAAATCACTTGAAATTAGTCAACATTATAAATACTGTACAAAGTAAGATAACAATATGGAATTTCAAAAACTAAGCAAGTAGATATATTACCTGGTTGAACTAGATCTGATACGTAGTCAAATTTGACCGATGATTCCATTTGTGTTAGTTCTAATGCCATTGGAGGGCGATATGTGTGAAGTGGGCTAAGATAACTTGTCAACCATTTGTCAACCCACTCCCCTGACTCACAATCATTCTAGGCTTGCATTGTACATGAAGAACAAAATCATGCCATCTTATGTGTATCGATACTCCATGAACTTGCATTTGAGCGAAGGAAAGACTGTAGATCACTCAATCCTATTAGTGTACAATAATCCTCATATGGTGCAATGTTAGTATCATCCATCAACCAAAAAACTCTATGAACTAAACACATACCTTCATTACCTAGACCCATCGAAGCACTAAACCACTCAACGATTGAACTTGCATATGTCAACTTTGCACTGTCTTTATACTTTAACTCTTCTCGTGCTAATGCTCTTTTCACGCATGCTCCTGCACCATCATGCTCCCCCTTTCCATGCTCGGCCTCACAAAAGTTCCACATATGTTGAACACCTATAGTGAGATGCATCTTACACAACCAATAGAACATGTGCACGTTCTTGAACTGTGTTGCATAGTTATCTGACCATATTATATGTCAACTGTATGCTATGCCCCTCCAATCCAAATCACTATAGAAAATTTTGAAGCAACCTTGCATGAAATTTGGAGAATGTGTATGATCATCACTAATATAAAAGTGATATTCCCTCAATACCTTCCTTTGGCCCTCTGTACTATTAGCTTCATGAATGAATGCTATGTGCACAAATATCAAAACCTGTGTGGAGTTGTAATACTGTGACTGCACCTCACACTGTGGTTGTAGAGTGTAGTTCTCTACAAAGTCAACCGCTGATACTATGCTACCAATTGGATAAGTGTCCTTGCATTGCTTGAATTGTGTGTCCATGCATTGGGCTCTATGGGTATGCCTTGCATTCTCATACACTAGATTCTCATGAAACATGGACATAAAGTGATACACTAGAATCTTCTCAATAACCAAATCACGCATAAAGTGATACACTAGAATCTTCTCAATAACCAAATTACACATTTTTGCTTGAGACCCATCTTTTCTAGTGTATTCCATTTTTTTATACTTCTTGAAATCTACTAGTTTATGTCCCACCTCATCTGTTCTTTCCATATGTTGACATATTGGCATTCGTTGTAAGCCACCACAATGCTTGCATGAACCATCCAAGCATGTTGTCTTGTAGAATATTTGGCCATCCTCTATTTGACATAAAATTTTTGATAAGAACTCTCTTGAAGATTTTGGTGGGGCTTCTATGCCACAATCTTGCAAAACATTGTTAGTATGCAAATCTAAACATATAGAATGATAAACACCATAATGGTTAGAGAATTCAATATGTAGTCTACAACAAAAAGTAGTACATGTGTGATTTATCTTGATATAAAAAGGTTTAAGTATTTCAAAAAATCTTTGAGAAATACTAATTTGAGGATACACATTTTGAACTTTATGAAAAATTGGGTTTGAGTCGTATCCAAAAAATGTTTTGGATGTGGCTCACGGTTTTGACTACCGATTCTCCTTCTTAATACATCCATTTGATTCGAAAATGGCCTTGTATTATTCTTCCAATAATATTCAATTAGTGTTCTCAATGCTTCAACAACCTTTTTATCTTTATGTGGCAGTCTTCTCGAGAATTCCCATAATTCATTTGAATCGGTGCCCTCAATTCTTTGCCACCTTTGAATGGCTTTTGATAATTTTTTTCTACTAATTCCCATTTGTTCACTTGTCTTTTTAATGAGACAAGATCTCTTTGTTTTATAGCTTACCAAAGTCGATGTAATGACACGTCGGGTGAAATTACTATCCTTTGAGTGTGAGGTCTTACCCACACTCTCATAAGCATCCATTAGATTTTTCACAATAGTGTTTTCACTTGATGCATTTTATGTTCTCAACCCAAGAGTCTTCATGATGTTTCTATACTTTAAACCTCACATCATTTGAACAAATAGCTGACAACTTGCGGTCTCATTTAGCCTTTCAAAGAACATTTGCCAAATCTTATCAGCATATCTTCTACAATTTTTTTTTGTAATCTTACCTTCCATGTGCTACAAAATATCCTTATCAATATTAATAAAAAACTTTGGCTTTCTACGCAAAATTCTAGGTGGTGTTCTCTTAGGTACATATATCTCAACATTAGCAATTTCATCAATATTTAATTGAGGTGGGAGAGATTGAGTACCTTCGACCAAGGGTGGAATCGAATACATACCTTGAGGTTCACGTGGGGATGATGTCATACCTTTTTCATCAAATCTGAGTGACGATGTACTCTCAACTTCAGATGTGGTGGATGGTGTCCAACCATACTCACTTGTGGTAGATGGTGTACCTCCATATTCACTTGTGCTTAATGGTGTCCCTTCATATTCACTTGTGATAGAGGGTGTGTCTCCAACTATGGTATTTTCATCTCCCCTAGCATGACTCTTTCGCATTCGTGCCCTTTGTGCTTCCAATTTCTTTTCTCTTTTTGATGGTTGAGGTTCCTCTTCAATTGGCTTGTTTTTGTCAATCACTCCCAATTTCTACTTTTCATTATATTCCCTCATTCATTTTTTCTCTTTATCTCTAAAGGCTTGGAGTTGATCATCTGTTAGTTTCTTCCTTTTAATAATTCATTTCTTTGGCATGATGAATAATTTTACCTGTGCAAAAAGTGCTAAATCAAGTCAAATTAACTAATAGTGCAGGGTTGTAAAAGTCTATTAAAGAGGGAGACCAACAGTTACCTATTTCAAATTTTAGTTTTCAAAGTTGAAGTGGTTTTTTTTAAGAGAGAAACATTATAAAAGGCCATGATAAACTTGAATGGAGGATGATCTTGGATTGGGCGTCAAACCAAATGAGGAAATGTTGAGTTTTCATTAACAAAATTGAGCTTTCGGTGACTGAAATTGAGTTTCTGAGTTGGGCAGTGTTATTTTATATTAGATTGAGCATGAGCAAGGTATATTAGGCTTGTTTCAATAGTTTTCAAGTTTTGGAGTGTTTGGAAAGTGCTACTTTCAACAAAGCATAGGGTTTCTAAGCCTAGGGAGAGGATTTTATGATTTGGGTGGTAAATGATTGAATCTCTATAATCTAATGCTATAATTTGAAGTTTTGAAAGATATAAAGTGCTACCCCAAGGTTTTAGAAGATTTGGACAAGTTTTGAAGGTGGTCCCTTTGTAAAAGTGGGCTAATTTGGGCCCTTAAAAGCATAGAAAACTTGATAATTTGTGTAGTTTGGTACTGTTACCTATTTTTCACCTACGGCCTCAATGAGGCAAGGCAATCTATGTTTTAGGTATTCTTGAAGGCCAAATGGAACATTTGCATCAAGAGTTGGATCATGCACCTGAGGATATTTCACAAGGAAGTCTACTGGAAAGCTTCTCTTCAATCAGATTCAGCATAAAATCCAGAGGAAGAAAGTCGCTGGGACTTTTCAGATGTCTTGCCGACTCACAATGTTTTATATTCATTTAGGATCCACCGGTCGGCCATGTTTTTTATTTTCCATGGGTTTTTATATGTCTCCCCGACTGTCGAAGTCATGCCAACCCTTTTGCAAAAGGCTAGCATCATCGAAAGAAGGATGTCATTGGGGAGAGGTCTGGCCAAAAAGAAGAAGTCTCAGCGAAAGAAGGGAGTTCACCGTAATGTCTCAGCAACAGTAGGAGGTCTCAGCGAAAAGAGATGTCAACAGGGACAAAAGGTGGGCCTCGCTGTAATGTCTCAGTGACCCATGATGTCTCACCGAATGTTTGGTGCCTTCGGTATAAGGTTTTTATTCGCCGTGAGGTCTGGCCGAAAGATGGAAGTCTCGGCGAAGGGAGGCCTCATCAATGAAAGGTCTCACCAACAGGGAAAGGTCTCGCTGAAATGAAATGCCCTTGGTGTGATGTCTCGATGAATGAAGGAAGTCTCCCTAAAAGATGATCTGCGCTTGCCAAGAGATGGAGGCTTCGGCATGAAGTCTGGCCAAATGGAGAAAGTTCCTACTGACAAAGTGGTGCCTTCGATATGAAGTCGTGGTTTCGGGGAGATGTCTTACTGACACGGTGAAGTCCCGGTGACAAGAAAGGAGCTCGGGGAGATGTCTGGCTGACTACTGATGGTCTCACCGAAGGTTTTTCCTTCAACATAAAGTCTTGCTGAGATAGCGATGTCTTGTTGAGGAGGTTGCGCTCGCTGACAGAAGGTTCGGTCGATGTAATATCTCACCGACTGAAGGTGGTCTTGCCGAAGTGGAATGGATTCGCCAAGATGTCTCACCGACCCAATGACCTCTTACCAAAAGAATGTGAGCTCGACAAAAGGTGGGCCTCATTGTAACATCTCAGTGAAAGCATGAAGTCCTACTGAAGAATGAAGGGTCTCAGTATAGTGTTTTTCCATCGATGAAAGGTCTCACCGACTGGGCAAGGTCTCGCTGAAATGAAATGCACTAGTGTAATGTCTTGCCGACCCATGTAGGGTCTTGCTAAAATATAGTGCTTGGGGAGAATGGAGTAGTTCCCTATGAAGTCTCCCAACTTGGTGGTGTCTTGCCGATAGCAATGGATCTGTTATAGGCTTTGGTGAGACCTCTGGCCGACAGCGATAGTCTGGACGACAATTTTTGACATCGGTATGACTTTTGGGCTCACTATGAACTCTTGCTGATGGTAGTGGTCTATTCGATAACGGTGAAGGGCATGATCACATCGAGGAAACTGTGATTAGTGTCTTGCTCGACATGCTAATCCAATCGAGAATGACTAGCTGTTGTCTGGCGCCCCCATGAAGCATCTGTTCAACCAATCAGAGTGAGCTACAAGAGAGTCATAACAGTTTGACCGATGACAGGAGGATCAATAGAGTGAAAGTGATGTGGATTTACTCTGAGCTCAAGAGCGTTTGGGGCAGCTCTTTAGAGATGTTAGAAATGAACACGGGGCTAGAGGTTGGCACATTAAATGTGTAGCAAAAGATCAAGGAGGCCATTCCTAGAGCGACTCCACACTAACATGGATAGCGGGGACGCAACATTAACTTCATCCAAAAGATCTAGGGGCAGATCTGTATGAACGTGGATATTTTTTGTAAGCCCTAAGGGGCTGGGTCTTTTGTATATATGGCATTTTTTCCTTTTTTGTAGACATTTCTTACCTGGTGCTTTTCTGCTTTTGTAACTTGTGGAGTTCTTTACAGAAGAGAGGCTATGTTTTGTAACTCATGACAGGCATGTATATCAGTGTTTCATCATTGAAATCAATGAGTATAAGCGCTTTACCTTTTCAATCTCTCTATTAAAATTGTGTGCATTTGTATAATTGATGAAACTACTTGTAAAACTGAATGATTCCTAGTTGTTATGTCTTGTCTCAGCACCTTTCTTTAGAGCAATATGTATTGTGCAAGTTGTGAGATGTGTTCAAAGTGCAGTATTCTCTAGTTGTGAAGTTATTCCTTCCTTCTAGGAGTGTCGCCATGTGAACATTTTCATGAAATGTTTATGCAGAAAACATACGTGATTGAGTTGTGTACAACTAAGATTATGTCATTGACTGAAATTGTGTGTGTAAACTGTGTTATTTGTCTTCTTAGTAAATTCGATGTATCACCATAGTATTTAGTTTTATTTTTATGCACTCCTTCGCCCTTTCCCTTTACAGAATTAGTAGTTTAGGTGATACCAAAGGAAGTCGGCCTTCTCCAGAGTTTGACCTCTATTTACAAGATACCCACATCTTTAGAGGTATTCCTATGTTACACTGAAGTGTTGAACATCAGGTTCAATAGGGTGCAATTTCAGGTGATAATAGTTTTGGCACGCCCAATGGGATAGAGTTAGAAGTAAAATTCTTGAGCCTTGTTGTTTTGATGTGCTGATAGTGAGCTGATAGCCTTTTAGAGGTCATTTTCAAGCATATCTGGTGACTCTACGTGGAGGAAAGGATCAATGTGTTTATTTATATGAGAAAAATAGAAACTAGAAGTTCAAAAGTTGTAGAGTTTCTACATTTATCTCCTCCAAAAAGAAGAGGGAGAACTCTCAGAAGGACTGTTCCTTCTGCTAGAGTTCAGTCAACACCACCTAGTGTTAGTGACAAGACACTATTTTCATACGAAAGGAGAAGAAGAGACCCTCTAGCTAGGCTTTCAGCATCTCCTACTCTTAGAACGAAACTTTTTGCCTCCTCATTCAGGGCTTTCAATTGTTCAACAAACAGTATTTTTTCTACAGTAAATACGTTTCAACCAAGTTCAAGTTATGTTTTAGCAAGCGTACCAATGCATTCCAGCTCAATGGTAGTGCCAAGGGCCTTTACCTTCGTACCATTCAACCAGGGTAGTAACCTTAATCTAGTGCAACATGATGATATTCCATTAGCAGCGTTAAAAGGGTTATCAGAGTTTACTGGAGAAGGACAAGTGATACCTTTTGAGCATATCAGGGATGTGGAAGCATTGTGCAATGTGCATCATGTGACATAGGAAAATGTGGCTGTGAAATTGCTGGCTGCATCTTTCAAGAAGAAGGTGTTGGAATGGTTTAGAAGCTTGCCAGTGGGTTCTATAAAAACATGGGATGAGCTTGGTGATGAATTTACCATATTTTTTGAGGAAAAATCTAATCACTTGTCTTTGGTAGAGTAGTTAACTACCATCAAAAGAGCCCCACAAGAACAAATGGCGAACTTCAATATCCGATTTCAAAAAACTTGGAATAGAATACCTACTACGGTAAGGCCTTCTGTTGATTATGCATTCTTATATTATTTGAAAAGTTTAAATAGTGATATCTCAGTCATGATACAGTCCATGGGGGTATTTCTTTACCTCAATCTTATAGCATAGCTATTAAGGTAGAAAATAACCTCATTCAGGCAGGCAAGTTAGTGCCCAGGCCACCTATGCCCTATTTCCCTGAAATTCAATCAAATATGCCATTGCAAATGCCATCTTTAGCCCCTTTACCTTCTTTTCCAGCATTACCCATTGCTATGAGCCAGGGAGTGTCAGCTGTAGGACCATCAAGTGAATTGCAAGAGATCCAGTATAGTTAGCATAAGATAGAAATCATTTTACAAACCATGGGAAATGAGTTGACCAACATGAAGAAACAATATCAAGGGGCAAGGTCAAATTTTCAACAGCAAAACCAATAGCAAGGTCAGAATACAAATCAGTCTTATCAAAATCAGGGATATTAGTATCAGCAAAATAGGCAACCCTATCAAGGTGATTATCAGAGGAAAAATGTTAATCAAAGACCATTCCAATCTTATAATCCAGCTCCTCTCAATGCTGCAAGTCCAATGAAAGATATGGTTCCAGCCCATAATAACCTTGTGATAGAAGATGAATGGTGTTGTTCATGTAATCAAGCACATAGCCCAACCTCATGTTCAAATGGGGTAGTTAATCAGGAATTTATGGTTTAGAATGTTGTCAATCCACAGTCAGATACACCTATTAATATACCTGAACAACAACCGGATATACATTTTAATGAGACTACATTTTTAAATTGGCAAAGTGAAGAGTTATGTGGTGTGAATGTTGATTCAACAATTGTAGCCAATACACGAGCTAAGAAAAGAGCTCTAGAGGTGGAGCAATAAACTGATAAAAATAAGGGGCTTGCAACTATAGACGCACCATCCACACCTATCCTGAATGTAATGAAAAAAACTATTATCTTACCAATCAATGAGTAGCCTCACAAGAATAAGGAACCGGCTACTGCCAAGGTACATCAGAAGGTATCCTTAACTTTACCTTACAATATTGTGGATAGCATGAAGAAGATGAATGTGAATATGACCATGTGGGACTCCTTAAGCATTCATGGACAGGTTGATCTACTAAAAAGGGCACTATCTGAAAATGCAAATCTTGAGCAAGTTGTTGTTGATTCCCAAAAGGTCGTGATGGCTAATGATGATCAAGGGAAAGTTGCTAATCCCAACAACAAAGAGAAATCTATGATTCAAGGTAAGAACGTGAGACCTCCTCCGTTCTATGTTTCATTGATTATTGGAAAAAATTTAGTGCACAATTGTATGGTAGATAGTGGAGCTACCTGTTCTGTGATGCCCAAGCAAGTAGCTGATCAGTTAGGTTTAAGGTATCAACCTTTAGAGAAAGGAGTAGTCCAGCTGGATGGCTCATCTATTAATACAATGGGTCTTATCAAAGATGCTAGCTTAACTCTACATGCTTGCCCTAATTTTTCAATTTCCTTAGATATTTATGTGGAAGATTTGCCTCCATATTTTGGGGTATGTTTGTCAAGAGAGTTTACGGCTAAAATAGGGGGTACCTTTCGTCTGACTAGTCTCACATGTTGTTCCCTACTAGGTATGGAACTAAAGTGACCATTAAGTCTGAGTTACTTGCAAAAGACAATATAGAACCCTATATACCTTGTACAATGAATGCCAATTGCATAATTTCTAAATAAGACAAGCATGTTGCTGTCTTTGATCCTCGCATTGCTATCAATGATATTCCTTATATACTTCTAGATGAATGGGAAACAGGCCAAACTTCTAGTGCTGAAAGTGACTTGGTGTCGGATGCCGGTATGGGTAACTATATTTTTCAAGAAGCTGATGTAGTGAGGCCTAACTTGGTTAAGAGGTCAGTGAATGATTGTGATCAACAAGATGAGGTCTGGGAAATGTATTTTGATGGCTCAAGGAGTAGGCATGGCGCTGGTGGGGGTGCATTACTGGTTTCCCCAAGAGCTGAAAGATATTATGCAGCCTTTAGGTTTGCATTTTCATGCACTAATAACACAGTAGAATATGAAGGTCTTATTCAGGGACTAGAATGGGCGAGGAAATGTAGAATTAAGTGTTTGAAGGTGCATGGGGATAGTGAATTGGTAGTAAATCAGGTTAGAGGCCTAAATGCTATCAAAAATAATGTTCTTAAATTGTATAAGCATAAGGTTTGGGACCTCATTGAGGGTTTTGAGGCTTTCAATATCATTTCAATTCCAAGAAATCAGAATTAGCATGCTGATAGATTAGCAGCTATGGGAGCTTAGTTTGACATTCTCAACAACATAAGGAAGGAGTGTAATTAGTAGCACATCAAGGTTATTATCAGGCCTTCCATGTCGGATAACAATGTTAACTGGCAGGTCTTTGAGAGCGATGAGCAGATTCTGTAGTTTCTACTTGAAGAAGGCGTGTTTGCAACATCAAACCAGGAGAGAATTAAATAGCAGTATGGAGACCAGGTACTGCAATTGAAGAATAAAAAGTTGCCTAAAGGTTTGGTCACCTTAGAAAGCATTTTCAACTCTGATGATCAGGCTAAAAGTAATAAAGCCAACTTATTAGTTCAGCAAGATCATTATGAGGACTTAGAAATTGCACCCAAGAGAAGCCTCAAGATAGGAAAAATAAATACTGCTGTTGAAAACCAGTCTTTTATGCAATTATTCCAAGAATTCATTGACATATTCACCTGGGAATATGGAGATTTGAAGGGATTTGATCCACATCTTGCACAACATACAATTGAATTGGAGCCAACAACCAAACCCATAAGGAAGAAGCAGAGGCCAGTTAATCCCAAACTGGAGCCACTAATGAAGAAAGAAGTCTTTAGACTTATAGAAAGTGGGATTATCTTTCCCATCAAGCATACTAGCTGGGTTGCAAATCTAGTTCTTGTCAGGAAGAAAGATGGAGAGCTTAGATTATGTGTAGACTTCAGAGATTTGAACAAAGTTTCGTTGAAGGACAGGCACCCTCTTCTATCTATGGAATAGATTCTTCAATGTGTGTCAGGTTCTGAACGTTTTTCTTTACTGGATGGATATTTTGGTTATAACCAGATTTTGGTAAGGGAAGGAGATCAATTTAAAACTACCTTCACCACAAAGTGGGGCACAATGGCATATAGGAAAATGCCATTTGGTTTGTCTAACACTGGAGCAACATTCCAGAAGGCTATGGACATGTCCTAAATATCAACTTAATGTATAAGTTTGTCTTAGTATATCTTGATGACATCACTGTTTATTCCAAGAAGATATCAAACCACGTTGACCATTTGAGGCAAGCTTTTGAATGTTGCCAGAAGTTGGGTATATCATTGAACCCAAAGAAGTGTGTTTTCTCTATTCACAAAGGAAAGCTTCTTGGGTATGTTGTATCTAGGGAAGGAATTATAGTGGATCCTAAAAAAGTTGCAGCAATCCTAGAGCTGCCTTTACCTCTGCATAAGAAAGGACTTCAAAGTTTCATTGGTTGTATCAATTTTGTTAGGAGATTTCTCCCTGATATAGCAGCCTTGCTAAAACCCCTTACAACTATGTTAAAAAAGAATGCAGAGTTCAGATGGACCTGAGAAGCAAGGGACAATTTTCAAAAGATCCAACCCCAACATTAGTCAACCCAGATTTCAGTAAAGATTTTACCTTGTATGACTTTGGTAGTTTTGATG
>VDFB02032652.1:0-18084 GCA_007258455.2 Sequoia sempervirens
AGGCCAAATGTAATGGCCCTAAGGGTGCTATTAGTCACCCGTGTGAGCTCCTCCTCAGACATTAAATGTTAAATAGACCATGTAAATAAATATTAGTACTTGATACTATCTCTTATTAATATTCATTTTTTTTAAAATGCAAGTTATGAATTTACACCTTAAATGTTACATGTGTAACTATTCCAATGTCCACCTTTCTAGCAGGAGAGGACTCTATAAGGTGTGCTCCACTCCCCTACGTATGATCTGCTATAATCTCCACATCCTAGATGTCATAATCAGAAGTGTCTAATGGATGCTCAACGGGCTATACAATAGGACCCAAGCATATCTGCTAGCACATATTGCAAATATGTGTCACACAAATATGTGGACCCAAGGAGGATGATGCAGCAACATTGGATCCATTGCCAACATCACCAGAATGTGGTTGAGCTACTAAAGAAGCATGGGAAACCAAAAGACCACTCAAAGAGTGAATGGCCTGGATAGTCTGTGTGGCTGTATCCTCCGTAATATTTGGATGTTGTACTGGAGGTGGCAGAGGAAGGGGAGGAAGAGGAAAATGTGGGCGCCTGAGTACTCTAACTGCCCCTGGCCTATCTTGGGGCATACCTCCCACTATACTGGAAGGGTTTAATGTCAAAGTAGTGACATGATGCCCTAACAAAAACTCAACATATAATTTTTTAATAAATTAAAAAGGTACATCAAGATTATTGTTGGGTAGTTTATCAAAAACCATACATCAACGATCCCAAAATTTATCTACTATGCCCCTATGTGTGCACCATTTTATAGAAAGTTTTGGTTTATTAACATTAACTGGCAAACCAGTGTTGGGGATAATAAATAAAGAGGCTATTTGGGATTTTGTTATTTGGATATTTTTCACATCAACATAAGACAATCCACATGCATAATATTCCCTCATGGTTTCTCGCCACGAACGAAAGGCATTATGTTGAGTGGAGAGGGTTTTCCCATTTGTAGTATTCCTATCAATGTAGTTTGGCTTATACAGGGAATGTCGAGGGATTTTCTGCTCATTATCACAAATGCCCTCAATTGCTCCAATTTTTCATGAATTAAGTCTTCAATTGATGGTTGCGGAGGTGGTGGAGCATTTGGCATTTCTGCATTTTGATTCTCAGCTGGTGGATTTTCATTCTCAATTGGTGGAATTTGTGCATTCTCATTCTTAAGCAGCCATAATGCTTGATTAAAGTTAAAAAATAATTAATCTAGTTAAAATTAGACAATATAAATGAAAATATTATAAAAATACCTTAGTTTTTAAAAAAATCCAAAAAAAACCCTACTTTTTAACAAAAATCTATAAAATTCTCTAATTTTTAATACAAATACATAAGAAACACTATTTTTAAATCAAAATCCATAAAAAACATTCATTTTTTTTATCAAAATCCATTCTAAACTCAATTGTTTCATAAAAATTCAATCAAAAACACTATTTTGAAAAAAAATCCACAAAAAACATTCATTTTTTTATCAAAATCCATTCTAAATTCTAATTTTTTCATAAAATTCAATCAAAACATATTTTGAAAAAAAATCCACAAAAACATTCATTTTTTTTATCAAAATCCATTCTAAACTCAATTTTTTCATAAAAATTCAATCAAAAACCCTATTTTGAAAAAAAATCCACAAAAAACTAATTGAAATTATCCAAATCTAATTCAAAATTGAATCAAAGCAAATAAAAATCTAAAATCTTACCTTTTCAAATCGAATATTGGTGAAATCAAATATCCATTATGCAAAGAACCTCCTCACTATGCGCCCATGGGTTGTTGACTGTCAAATGATTTTAAAACAACCATAGATTTTATATATATATACTTTTTACAAATCGGATATCCGATATGGAAAACTAGGATTGGTGTTTGCTTTGGTGGTGTGTACTAACACCCAAGCCTAAAAAAAGTCAACACGGTATTTTCGCATTTTTGGGTCGATGAAAGACATGTTTTTTTCCTCATTGCCACTTTTCCCACCATGATCCTGCATTACCCTACCTTAAATATTTTGGATTCTTTCGATCAATGTTACATCTCTCATGTTTATAGAGAGGGGAATAGGCTTGCTTTTTTTTTGCCAATTATGGGGTGAATGATTTTTTGGAATGGGGAGAACACAACCTACTTGCTCAATAATTCATCATGAATCCCAAAGGTATTGAGAGGAGATGTCCTTTTATGATGGTGTGTTGTCACATTCTCCTGACGTGGCATCTACTTCTGAGGTGTAAATCACTTAGATTAAAGGCCATGCGATATTCTAATGGATTGGTGACTCAAATGACTAGGCATTCATTTTTCATTATACCTCTCTACCATCTTGTCCAATCGACACGAATTGTGGGTATTCGGAGAGCCTTTGTTTTCTCGAGGTATCTTCAGCTCCTCTACAAGTTCTTCTTTCTATTGGGGTGCTTGCTTGCTGCAACTATGGGGGGTAGATGAAATTGAACTAAGCCAAATTATGTGACACTGTGAAAGCTAACAAGAAGGTTTGGGATCTGTTGGAGGTTAGGGGAGTGACCCCATATATGGAAAATTTGCATGGGTACGATGTGAAGACTTTGTAAGAATTTCTTGAGGGCTGGCATAATTGTGTGTTACAAATTGGAGGAAAGGATTTTAATATCACAGAGGATCTTATTACTGAAATCACTAGTTTTTCAATTGATGGGAAAAAATTCTATAAAGATAAGAATGAATTTGTTCCAGCCATGGATACTTTCTTCAAAGATGATGAGAGGAGGAAGCTTGAAAGGGTAAAATGCGATGGCTATTATTGTTCTTCAATCAAGGCAATTTGGAGATATGTTGCAGAGGAGATAATGAGGTATTTTACCCTCAATGGTCACTTTTTTGTTATATCTGGGTATCATTTTGTTTTGCTTAACCATTTTAGGCATAAGAAGAAGGTGTCATTCCCTTTCTATTTATTGGTTTCTTTGGAAAATGGTATAAGAGATCATAGACGCAATCCCAAAAACCCTATCCTCCATCAAGGTTTAATTTTTTTGATTTTTTAGTATGGTGAGGCCTTTACTATCCCTACTCAACCCAATATTTCCAATGTTGGCAAGAAGAAGAAGAATCTTGAGTATGTGACAGGGTCATAGAATGACTCTGAGGATGAAGATTATACCCCTGGGTCTAATGTGTCTTTGGATGGTGATTCAAAATCTCTAGCCATATCTGAAGGCAAGAAAATAAATAAGAATCAATCCCCTATCTCCTCTAGGGCTGATGAGTATGTAATGAGATACGAGGAAGAGGTGGTGCGGTCTTGCTAGAAGTCTAAACTTGTGAAGGGGTCAGGTGGAAAAAATTTGAAGGTTGAAGGTAAGAAAAGAAAAAAAATAAAACCTTGGTCTCCTTTAGGGCTGATGAGTATGAAACGTGAGATGAGGAAGAGGTGGTTAAGTCCTGCCAAAAGTCTAAACCTGTGAAGGGGTCGGGTGGCAAAAATTTGAAGGGGGTTGCTTTGGGTAATTTGAGCAAGGAGGATCCAGTTAATAGGGGTCAGCTAGGGGTCTCCCCTATTTCTAATGAGTAGAATAAAGAGAGGTAGAAGAGGAGAAAGTCTCCTTTGAATTTGGGGGAGATGAGCCGCAGGTTCATCTTGGCAATTTGATGGATGCTAAGGACCAGTTGTTGGAGCAGAACCTAGCTAAAGGTGTTGTTGTCTCTGCTAAAAAATGGAAGGAGACCATTGAGAATGCTACTACTAGCAGTGATTCCCAAGAAGATTATGTTGTGGACAAGGATAGTTTTAACTTTAGGAGGGAGATTATGCCTGATTATCTTGGTCTAGTGAAAGAGAGCTCTCTTTCCTTTTTCAAGCTTTTCAAATGGGTTTTCCATTAGATGAACTCCACTAATGTTCGGGTTAGATCTATGAGTAATAACGCTAAAGATCCCTCTTCTTCTAAGGGGCCTAATGTGTAGGTGCAAGTCAACAAGGTTCAGCTCGAGGTTAATCAGTTATTTGACACTCCCAAAATGGTTGCTGACGAGATGATCAATATGAAGAATACCTACAAACAAAATATTGTTTCCCTTGAAGGAGGATTGGAGTGTGTCAATAAAAAATTGGAGAAGGTTTTGGAGGTCAGTAAACATGCTATGTGCAATGAAGCCGAGGGTTTGTGTTTATTGGATAAGCAGGCAAGGAAGTGGTTGGGGATAGTTCTAGAATGAAGGACATGGTGGTTGATGGTGGTGTGCAGCAAAAGACGACTAGTGATATGGGGCCTTTTGCTAGAACCCATAACAAGACCAAACTAAATGTAAAGGCTGGTATTCCTGTTGATGAAGTGGTGGAAGTCATGAATGTCTAGAAAATCACTAATAGTCGTGAGATATGCTAACTAGCATACCCAAGAATCTAATGACTGAAGGAAATCAAAACCAAAAATATGAGGAGGAATAAATTGTATTTCTCTCAAGAATGCAAAGCTATATTCAGCTTGAGAATTGAGATTACAAATGAAATGCCTTGGTTATATAGGCCAAGGGGAGAGATAGATATATGCAACCAGATTATGACAAGTGTTGGCATGCTATGAGGTGTGACAACTCATGCCATTAAAGGCTAAACCACCTTATCCCTATGTAAATTTAAGCTAGTGTGAAGAGGACTTTAGTGGAGAACCAGCTAAGAATGAACTAGTTAGATAAAGTACCCCTTTCACACTAAGAACCCCCCTTAAGTGAAACTTAGGGAGAAGTATACAATGCAAAGATGCAAACATGGGTCCCGTATACTAGGCCTGATGAGGTAAAATGTACATAATAACCTCTCAACGATAAAGAAGGAGAAAACCCAGTGGGAAAAAGCCCCTTCCCATGAGAGGATGAATGAAGAAGGTCTAAGTGACGCCCCCAAAAGAGATTTGCCTCACCTCTAAGAGAGACCAAATATGAACATACTTTCTCTTAGTGAAGGGTTTAGTGAATATATCTGCAACTTGATCTACTGTAGGATAGTATCGCAAATCAATGACTTGCTCCTGAATCAGCTCTCGGAGAAAATGCATATGGATATCAATGTGTTTGGTGCATTGATGATGGACTGGGTTCTTCAATATCTGGATGGCACACTAGTTGTCACAATAGATGACTGATGGATTTTGAAAGGTGATGCCAAGTTCAACGAGGATATTCTAAAGCCAAATAGCCTTAGTGGTAGCATTGACAACTCCCCAATACTCATCCTCAATGGAAGAAAGAGCAATGGCATGTTGTTTCTTTCTCTACCAACAAATGGGGCCAGAAGCATATTGAAAATTATATTTGGATGTGGACTTGTGATCATCAATATCACCGGTCCAATCAGAATCTATGTATCCAAGTAAGTTTGAACTTTTTCCTGTTGCATAGTGAATCCCATACTGATGAGTGCCCTAGATGTAGTGCAAGATGTGTTTGGCAACTTTCCAATAAAGCTCATGTGGTTTTGTCATGAAGTGTGAAACAATTCCAACTATAAAGTAAATGTCGAGGTGAGTACGAGTTAAGTAGATGAGGCTACCATCAAGTTGACAATACAAAGTAGCATCAACCAGTGGTGTGGAACATTTTTCCTCGAGCTTAACTCTAGACAGAAAGGGAGTTGGTGAAAGCTTACAATCAGCCATATGAAAATGTGACAAAAGATCAAGAGCATACTTGGGTTGTGCAAGTGAGATCTCGGAAGAGGTTTGTGTGATGTCAATGTTGAGAAAGTAGTGCAAGAGACCCAATTTAGCCATAGCAAATTTGCATGCAAAGTAGTCTTGACAGTCGAGATGATGCATGAAGTGCTCCCAGTGACAATCAAGTCATCAACATAGAGAGCCAAGAAGAGAAGAGCATCCTCCTTTCACAAGATGTAGACATTCAGATCAGAGTGGCATCTAGAGAACACAATGGAGAGAAGAAAGGAATCTGTTTTGGCATACCAAGCTCGTGGAGCTTGTTTGAGGCCATAGAGAGACTTTCTTAGTTTACAAACCAATGAAGAATCTTGAATGAATCCTTGTGTTTGATCCATGTAAAGTTCTTCAAGTAGATCTATGTGAAGAAATTCACTCTTCACATCCATTTGATGTACAACTCAACCATGAGCTATAGAAATAGAAAGTAGCAAGCGAATGGAGTTCATTTTGGCAACATGGGAAAAGGTCTCAGTGTAGTCAATACCTAGTACTTGAGAGAAACCTTTGGCCACAAGTCATGCTTTATACCTGTTAACTAAGCCATTCACTGCAAATTTGGTTCGATAGACCCACTTACACCGAACCAGTTTCTTCCCTTAGGAAGTGGAACAAGATCCCATGTTCTATTCTGCATTAAATATTTGTACTCTTCCTCCATTGTGAATCCCACTCAACAATACCAAAGGCTTCACAAAATGATTGTGGATCTGAAGTTGTGGTGATGTAGGAATGTGGAATGTCATGATGTTGTGATCGAGTCCTCCTAGTATTTGAAGGATCCCCAACAAGAGTGCCTACAGACTCAAGTGTATGACAAGTCCAATGAGGCATGGTATTTTTAACTCTTTGAAGAGGAAGATAAAATATTATGATCAACTTGACGACTAGAAGAAACTTGAGGAAAATCCTCAATGTCAGAATCCTCGAAATCCACTATGGAGGAAGGAAGAGTAGGGGATGAGCTAGAGAGCTTTCCTCAAAATGCACACTACAATCAATGAAAAGCTCATGTGTTGTAGGATCAAAGAGCTAATATCCTTTGACACCATCAGGGTAGCTAACAAAGATGCAAGGCCAACTCTAAGGTTCCAAGGCCTTGTGCTTCTCTGAAGGAATATGTGCCCATACTAGGGAGCCAAAAACTCTAAAGTGCCCCACAACAAGTTTCCTTCCATGCCAAGCTTCGAAGGGATTAATGCCCTTTAATGCCTTATGTGGAACTTTGTTCTAGATGTGAGCAACACAGTTGATAGCTTCTGCCTAATGTGCAAGTGCAAGGGAACGAGTGTGGATCATGCAACCAGCCATCTCTTTTAGGGACCTATTTTTCTTTTTAGCTACATCATTTTGTTGTGGTGTGTAGGCAACAACATGTTGAAGATCAATCCCTTCAAGATTACAGAATTTCTCAAATCGATGGTTCACATATTCTCTGCCATTATCAATACAAATAATTTTGACACACTTTCTAGATTGCTTCTCAACATAAGCCTTAAACTCTTGAAATCTATCAAAGACTTCTCCTTTGTTTCGAAGAAAGTAGACCCATGTGTATCTAGAATAGTCATCAATGAAGGTGAGCAAATAATGAGCCTTACTGAAAGATAATGATGGAAAAGGACCCGCCAAGTCACTATGAACCAATTCAAGGACTTTTGAAGCCCTCCAAGCCTTCCCTTTGTCAAACTTGTCTTCAAGATGTTTTCCCAAGGAACAACCCAAACATACACCATCCGAAAAATTGATTTGAGGAGGACATGTGACCACATTCTATTTGTTGAGTTGTTGAAGATATCGGTATTTGAGATGGCCAAACTGTTCATGACATACTTTTCTTATAGAATTTGAATGGGTGAGCAATGCAATGGAATGTGAATCATGTACAAAATGAGAGAAACCATATAGGCAAGACTCATGATTGGCCTTACCAACTACATTGAGTACATTATCTTCAAGATTCCTGATGCTGACAAAATCTAGAGTGAATTCAACTTTTCTACCATTCTAAGTGATTTGGTAGATGGAGAGAAGGTTGGCTAACAAATCAAGCACGTAGAGGACATCCTCAAATGTACCATTGCCATTATCAATTGAACCCTTCCCAATTACTTCCACTAGAGAATCATCCCTAATGAGAATGTGGGGCACATAACAAGGCTCCAACAAAGAAAATTATTCTTTAAGAACCCATATGATGTGATGCACCTGAATTAAGAATCCACTCTTTTGAAGAATCAATAATAGCAACAAGTGCATGTGCTTTCCCTTTGCCTGATTTTGAAGAAGGAGTCTACAGAGGATTTTTTAGCAACAAAAGAAGGTAGATTAATGTTTTTCTTTTTAAGAAGATGCTTTAACTCATCGATCTGCTTCTTATGATAAGAATGTTACTCATGACCATGTTTCTTGCAGTAGCTACAGTTTGGCCTTTCCTTCTTTTGAAAATTCCCCTTTAAAGAGGAGTTTGAGTAAATTTTGTTGTAGAAGATGAATAGGCTTGATCTCTTTGTGACTTCTTCTTGAACTGCTTTTGTTTGTTGTTAGGTTTCCTTGATTCTTTCTAACCCTTTGGTTGACCACCATCAAAGCTTGTGAATGTTAAGGCTTAAGAAGATCCATTGATAGAAGCCTTGTTCTTGCATCAACATTTCAAAAAATGAAGCAAAAGTAGGTGTAGTGAATGTAGATCCCATTTTCAACCTATGAGTGTGAAAGCTAGAAACAAAAGCTGCATATTTAGGTCCAAGTTTGTTTAGAGTGTTATAGACAAGTTGAATATCTTTCTTCTATAAGCCACATGGTTTACATTGTGCTCTAAGGTCATTGACCTTGGTTACATAATCTTGGATGTTATCAAAAGACTTCAGATCAAGACCCATTAGTTCATTGTCAATTTGATAACCACAAACTTCATCAGTTGTACCATAGTTTTTAATTTATCCCATGTGTCATGTGAATCTTTATATGCTTCAATCTGAAACATTATATCAAGATAAACAAAACTCCTTAGACAACCAAGAGCTTTTGTATGTTCAAACATCTAGAGTAGTTTTTCCTTATCTTTTGTGGGTTCAGTTACCTTATTCTCAAAATAAGGTGTGTATCCTAGTTGCATTAAGGCATTCCATGCATTTTGATGCCATGTGTTGTAGTTGTAGGGCGTGAGCAATGGAAACTTAAATGTACCCATAGTGAAGGAAAAACAAAGCACAAAGTACGAGATATGTCCAAGCACAAAGACAACAAGATACCCCCCCTTCTTTACTCAATCAAACAACCCCCCAAAAAAAATGATTTGGCACTTTATATTTAGTGCGCTCACATTTTGATTTCAATGTTTTTACAAATCCTCAAGAAAGGAGAGCATGTGCTCAAAGTACATTTGCTACAATTTCATATGAAATAAACAACACATCACAAAGTACACAAAAACCATCCACTTTCAAAAGAATCAATTCATCTAAGGTTGTATGCAGTTATGCGACTTAAGTTTGCAAAGAGAACGGTGAGGTGTTCTCCACGAGAATCAATTTTTGAAAATCCATGCTCAAAATCTAATACCAGGTCTTCACCAATGCATAGAACATGAAAAAATTAGCCCAAATAAAAAAATGCTCTAAATTTGGAGCTTTGGATCTCGAGTTATGAGCTTTCAAAGTTGACCTTCAAAAATCAACTGAGCAACGAAGAGGGGGTGAAAAATTTCTGCCAAATTTAGTGAAACTACTGCCAAAGTTAGTGGTCCACCATAGATAGATGTCCGCCAAAAACTTCACCAAATATAGTAGTTTGCCAGATAAATTTAGCGGACCTCCAAATTAGCTATCGCTAATGTTCCTCCAAATTTGGTGGCTTAGAGATATTTATATTTTTTAATTAAAAAAATATTAAAAAATCATTAAAAGTGTCGGTGATTTAAAAAATGATATTTTTAATATAAAAATCTTTAAAATAATAAAAATTGTTGGCAAGAACTGGGCAAAAAAATTTAAATTATTTTTTAATTAAAAATATTAAAAAGATTAAAATTGTTCATATATTAAATAATGTTTGGTAGGCGAAAATAATTTAGATTTTAATATTGAAAATATAAAAATAAATAAACGGCTGATTTTTAAATTTTTGTTGTTTTAAATATTAAAAGCATTAAAAAATATTAAAAAACAGAAGAAAAAAATTGTTTAAGGTCCGATGGCCAACCAATAGCGTTAGTACCAAGGTACCAACACACTCTGCTAGAGTAACGATCTAAAACCTGTACTGGCAAGTACTTTGCAGTACTTGAAGTACTAATTTTTTTTTTTTAAAGAATTGTTTGCTTTTGAAAACAAAATTTTTAACAAAGTTTTGTTTTAAATATTTTTATTTTTTTTTTTTAAAAGAAAAAATAGTTGTATGAATATATATTTTGCAAAAAAATTAAATCAAAAATATCTTTTTATTTGAAAAAACAAAGAAACCAAATAAAATGATTTTTATTTTAAAATTAAAAAAATATATTATTTTTCAAATTAGTTGTTCATGGGGGTCAAATGGCTCCTTGGACAAAAAAAAATGTCTTATCTGGCAACTTTGTCCAAAATTGACGTTTTGAAAGTCAATTTTATGATTTTCGGCCCTTTTGAGCATGATGGCAGGGTCGGATTTGACCCAAAATGCTCTGAAATGATGGCTCCTTGTTGGATCTAGCAATGAACCTCCTGCTTCAAATTGTTGTATATCTAGCCTCCAGTGTTCGTTTCAGGAAAAATAAAGGGCAGATCTGAATGTTTCAGTTGCTCTAGACTCAATGATGGGCTCAGAATCTCTCCAAGAAGCTTCAGAAGACCTATAACTGACAATTCAATGCATGAACCCCCCAGAAACTAATGTTTTCTTCACACTTTTCTTATTCTCCAAATCATCTGAGGATGCAAGAGAAGAGCATACTCAGTGCTATGAAAAACAAACTCTACACTCTCAAATTTCCTAAAGGATTGTTGACCCACAACTCAAAAACTGCTCTGATACCATGTGAGATTTGCTAACTAGCATACCTAGGAATCTAATGACTAAAGGAAAGCAAAACTAGAAATATGAGGAGGAATAAATTGTATTTCTCTCAAGAATGCAAAGCTATATTCAGCTTGAGAATTGAGATTACAAAGGAAATTTCTTGGTTATATAGGCCAAGGGGAGAGATAGATGCAACCATATTATGACAAGTGTTGGCATCCTATGAGGTGTGACAACTCATGTCATTAAAGGCTCAACCACCTTATCCCTATGTAAAGTTAAGCTAGTCTGAAGAGGACTTTAGTGAAGAACTAGCTAAGAATGAACTAGTTAGATAAAGTACCCCTTTCACACTAACAATAGTGATCTTGAAGCGATGGACATTCTTAAAAATCTATAGTTTATTTTTGTTTTTTGTGCCTTTTTCTAGTTGTTTGTGTGTTGGTTTTTGGCTACTTTTTGGCTGCTTGTTCTATTTTTGATTATGTGATGAAGCAACAATTTTTCTTGTAAAGGGTTTCGAGGCCCCTTCAAAACCTGTTTTTCCTATAATAAAAACACAAAAGATTACACAAAATCTTCTTCACAAATTGTATTCAATAGAATCATTCTAAATACTCAACATGTCTATAATTGATAACTGAAACTAAAAAGCAATTGATAACAAAATATTGAAAAATCAACTAACTTCTCTAAGGACTCAACCACCGCCTATATACAAGCACAGGGGAGTTTATTTCAAGCAACAACTAATTGAAATTATTAACTTTCACTCCTAGATATTAGAGCATATAGTTAAGATTGAATTGTTCAAACTATAACTGAAAAGAAAGAAGAATCCTATTAAAACTAAAACTCTATGAAGCAGATTTGCATGTAAAACACACAAATAGTTATGCAAAATCCTATTAACAAAAGAGTTTTTCTTCTCCAATGCTTTATTAACTTTCCATAATGATGCACACTCAACTCCATCAGGTGTCTTCATACAGTAGTTATTGCATTCAATTTGATTTGGCACTTCCCCTATTTCGTTGTCCCAATCTTCCTTTTGTTGCAGGTTACAACTTCAATTCCTATGGGCTATAGTTTCTCCTTGACTGCAAAAATGTTAATCCACAAAACATGTGTACAAAGCCAACTACCATAATTAAACATAAAATTTCATCGAAATTTCATACATATTTACATATAAACCATTCAATACTATTATATGATAACCATATTTCTATTGCTATGATTTAGGTCCAAGGTTGTATAATAAACATGAAAAGATAGCATAACATAGGAGTATTGTCTGAAAGGTACATATCTAAAAGTGTCTGAAAGTATGCATAAAAGCAATAGTACATAGGCTAATAATTGAACCCATCATTCCCCCCAACGGTACTTTTTCTTATCCTCAAGCAAAACACTAGGGGTAGAGATTATATCGCAAGGTGATCTCTCTAAGGTCCATAATAGCATCAACCCCCTTGATCTACTTAAAGTAGAAACCTCTATAAGTTGCAAGTTGTCTCATTCTGATAATCCCAAATTTCTCACATTCCTTACCTTTTTCCCTAGTCCAATGTGGAACTAGATAGAGTAGCATAGGTTGATGAAATGTAAGGGATACCCAATGAATTCCTATGCCAGCACCAATTCTCATGTATCTGTGTACCCTTTCAAGAATGGTGGTGAAATTGTACGTGGAATGAGGTTCCTTTCTCTGCAACTCTGGGGTCAAGCTATTCCATTTAATCTGCATATTACTATAACATTGTTGTCCCATTCCTATAGCTAATGTTTGCATCCTTTTGTAATCCTCTATTCTTAGTTTCATAATTTTCCTTCCTACACCCTTATGGTCCAGGAGCTTCAACCATTCATCTAGAACTACATCAGGGTCTTTAGATTCTTTCCTTATGTGGAGAGCAACTAATTTCTCCCCTCCTCATATTGTTCCATTATTTCTCCCTTGAATTGTTCATTCCTATAATAAGATGCTAGTGCTCTTACTTGGAGATCCCCTACAAATATCAAAGGATTCCACTCTTTCTTTTGGCACTACATAGTTATGTAAATAGAATTCACACAATTGATCTTGCTCCTTTGGTGTAGAATTAGCAAAAATATTAAGAAACCAAAACTAATTGCTCATCCCAACTGACTCATTAATAATTAGCCTACTGAACTAAAAACTATGAAATCTTTCTTGCAGAAATAGTGCATATGTCCTTGCTAGAGGCCTACATCTTATGATTTGTGCAACTTTTTCTACCACTTCCTCTAGTCTGACTATTTTTTTTCTGAGCTCCATCTCTTTTCCTTCCAGCAATTTAGTATGTTCTTCAATTAATGTTTCTCTTTCTTTCTTCCACTTTTCTTTTGCTTGTGCAAACTCATCAATCACCCTTCATAGCTAATAACACAAAGACAAGGTTGTATGGTGAATTGGAGTTCTTATGCGAGGAGGTCCCTGATTTGGTATTGCAAGTTCTCCATCCCCTATTTTAGTAATAGCCAACTATGCCAATGAATCCAATTTTGTACTATGGCCATATGTTTGCAATTTTTCTTCCAATTCTTGTATTATGATCTCCCTTTCCTTTTCTTTCATTTCATAGCTCTACACTAACTCTTTCAAATGTTTGATTCTATCCAAGGCTTCTTGAAGGTCTTTCTTGACATCTCTATCTTCTATATGCATTTCCTTTGTTTCCATAAACTGGTCATTACCACCCCCCAGACAATAATAGTCTTCATAAGTCAGATTATTTAGGGTTTTCTTTTGTGTTTTCTTAGCGACAAACACATCTTCTAACTTTGAATCAGAAGTAGTAGACACATATCTCTTCCTTTTCATAGGTGCATTTACATTACCAGGGATATTTCCCATCCCTTCAGAGTTTGTTTCTGCTACATGACATCTTCCTCCTATTGTTCTTTTCCCTTTTCCTCTTCCTTAGTTTTATCCACACTTCCCCTCATGAAACCTTGTTTCCTTAATCTGCCTGAATGCCTAGGTATGGTGGTTTCCTTTGCAACATGCTTCTTCTTTTGAACATCCATCTTTTATGTTTTAGAAGGTGTGGATGTAATGGATGTATTGCTTCTTCTAGTCTTGGGTTTTGGTGGTTTTGAAGAAAATGGAATTTCTTCCACTACTAGTGACCTAGACTTTGGCTCATTATGCTCCTCTGGCTCACCTTGGCTATGGGTAGGTGAAGTCGTAGGTGAGACATGAGGAATTTCTCTTACAGGTTCTTCTTGTGGATCTAAATTCTTAGGCAGGGGCTTCTAGTAAACTGTTAATATCTCCACATTTCTTAAAATATTCCTAGTCTACCTGTGGGTAATAAATTCTTAAACTTATTTTTACTAATAAGGAAATAAAACAATGGTGTGATAAGGTAGTGTCAATTTTTTTCCTTTGATACTCTAATGCCATTCTTTTCAACATGTTATAGAGGAAATTTGGAAAATTTACCAACCTATTGTGTCGAAGGTGACTAAGCAATTTAAAATGTATTGTATACAAAAGATTTTTCCTACCATCACAGGTAAGATATCTAACAATATAGGATGTGCAATTATCCCATAACCATGGAAGAGAGAGCCTCTTTGTACCTTATGAAGATGAGTCCAAATTCTCTCCTCACTCACAGAATTCCTCTCTGGCTGCAACTGCATCAACATCTACTAGAAACTTTGCTCCAATTCTAGGTAACCCAGAAACTTGTGATATGGAAACTTCAAATGTATCCACGGATAATCCTTTCACCATTGCTTCATCGTGCTCCAGTGTAGCTGCAAACCTTCTTGCTATATCATTGTTGAATTCTATTAGTTTTAAGAAATAATCAAGCCAGCCAACTCTAGTAAAAATAGGTAAGACCATTGCATCTTCCAGTATTTGTTTGTGAGCTGATGGATCTCTCCTTATAAAATCACCTATCATTATGAATCTCTTGACTTTTCTCAATGTGTTAACCTTGAAAATTCATCTCAATTCCACTCCACCACCTTCAAAACCCTTCTCTTTTTCGTCGTTTCCTCATGCACTTTCATTACCATACCATAACTACAACTCCCCTTCTTAGTATCAACTTAGTTAAGCTCAAAAATATGTTTTAGGTTTGACTCAGGGTTGGACTTAGCTCAAGTTCATAGGATTGGGAATTGGAAATTGAAAGTATCAGCAAAAAGTAGATGTAGTTTTAGGAGGGTTTTGCATGTCATATCTATCTATTGCATTTAGTTTAGGTGGTGGAATTTGAAAAAAATTGGTTGAGTTATACCCTCCCCCCAACTAAATGGTTGAAGTGACCTCACTTCAACTCATGTTTGGCAAGGTTATGATTAGAAAATATGGAATGTAATGGTATGAATATTTTGCATACATAATTTTATTTGAAACACATAATGAAATCTTTAAGAAATCTATAGTAATTATGATAATATACCTTGCCTACCTGCTAGAAGGGACTAACTAATCGCCGCACGTGTAAATTGAATAACATGTATCTAAAATATGATTTGATGTGACCAAAAATAACTACAGCTGAATGAATTATGAGGTGGCAGATGTAACGGATTAGACATATAATAGTTGGTGATGTGATAGTTCAAATGTTCAAAATTTGAATTGGCAGCAAGAAATTAAAGAAGTGTGTTGTGGGTACTTATTATGAAAGGATGGATACTACATGTGATAAGTTTCAGGTGAAGGCACATGAACTACAGTTAATGTGGTTCCAAGTGATTTGAATTTTTTTTGGCTAGATGGCACTATAGGTACCTTTTGCATCAGGTCATATCTAAATGTTGATAACTATTACACTACAGGTCCCTATGGCATCAGGACCCTTTATGAGTTTGTAGCAACTAAAAATATAAAATAGGTCCCTTTGGAGAAAATATGAACATCATTATAACTATGATGTGTGTTCTTGTGAGGTAAAATAAGAAAGTAATCCCAAGTGATCTCAAGGATTGAGCTATGTAGCTCAATCACTGGGTCACCTAAAGTACTTGGTATGTCATGTGCTACTGAAATATCACTTTGTGTGTCTGAACTTGTATCTGGATCACTACGAGCACCATATTACTAAAACAAGGAGAAAATGAAATTGTCTTTCTATAGTGGTTTCTTATACAACTTCAATCTGTGGCCATTAACCAGAAGAGATAATCTAATTGCATCTATGGTGTGCAACTTGATTGCTCCATTAGGATAGACTTGAATGATTTCATAGGGTCCCAACCACTTAGATTCGAGTTCACTTTAAAGTCTTTGTACCTTGAATCATATAACAATGCCTAGTCCCCTACATTAAACTCCTTTGTTTTGATAAACTAGTCATGCCACTTCATCCTTTGTTGTTGTACTACATCAGTGTGATGGATTGCCTCCATCCTAATTTCATCCAATCCATTTAAATGGTGTAACATCTCCTTTTGAGTTGACGTTAAATCCATTTACAGCTCTACTATTGTTCTTAATGTCTTATATTCAAACTCAATTGGAAGGACTGTTGTTTTTCCATAGACTAGTTCATAGGGTGTAAAACCAGTTGTTGTCTTCCAAGTTGTTTTATATGCCCATACTGCTTTTGGTAACCTTGCAACCCAATCTTTCCTATGTAATTGCATTTTTTTGGTTAGAATACTTTCAATTTCTCTATTAGTAACCTCCACTTAACCATTGGCCTAAGGGTGATAAGTTGTAGAATTTTTGTGCCTAATTTGGTATTCTTCAACTAGTTTGGTGATGAGGTCTAAAGTAAACTATGGACCCCGATCAATGAATATTTCTATAGATACTCCATACCTAGTAAATATATCCTTATACAAGAATTTATCCACATTGCCATCTTTGGCAAACTGTAAGGCCTTTACTTCTACCCACTTAGTCAGATAGTCAATGCAAACTAGAATGTATTCCTTTTTGTTAGAAGTAGGTGAGATTGGTCCAATAAAGTCTAAACCCCATTTTTCAAAGGGATCTAGTGTTAACTGAGATTGTAATTGCATTTCATCACTCCTTGTTGGTTTACCCATTCTTTGACACCTATCACAACTCCTTGTGTATTTAACAGAATCCTTGTGCAAAGTTGGCCAATAATAACCAATTGTGAGGATCTTAAATGTTGTTCTTTTTGTTGTAAAATGACCTCCACATGGCTCATCATGGCAATCCTTCGTGCTATCAAAGATTTCATCTTCCCTTATGCACCTTCTCATGATGTTGTCAAGGGCAATGTAAAATAGATAACTTGATATCCAAGAGTATGGAAAACACTTGTGTACCAGCTATCTTTTTTCCCTTGGAGAAAAGTGTGATGGAATCTGCCTTGTTACTAAATAGTTTACAATGTCAACATACCAAGGTACATGTACATTAAGAGAAAATAAGTGTTCATCTAGAAATGAATCATCCACTACCCCTTTAGCTGATTGTGTTGGCAATTTTGATAGAAAATTTTCCACTACATTAGCCCTACCAGGTTTTCCCACTATTATACTATCAAACTCTTGTAGAAGGAGTAACCATTTGACTAATCGTCCTCCTACTATAGGTTTGTTCATAAGATATCTGATAGTTGTATGATTTGTATGGATAAAAACTGAATAACCAGTGATGTAATGCCTAAACTTATTGATGGCATATACCATTGCTAGCATCTCCTTTTCAGTAAAAATATAATTTATCTTTTCTCCTTGAAGATTCTTACTAGTGTAGTAAATTGCATACTCTTTGTTACCTTCTTTCTAATCCAAAACTTCTCCAATAGAAAAATTTGAAGCATTTGTATGCATATGAAAGGGTAAGGTCCAATTCGGCCCCCTCAAAACAGGTTCTTGAGTCAAGGTTTTCTTCATCTCTTTCAAGGAGTGTTGGCACTCTAATGTCTAGTCAAATTCAATGTCTTTACTTAGCAAAACAAACAATGGTGCAATAATCTTACTAACGTATTTAATAAACCTCCTGTAGTATCCTACATGGCCAAGGAAACTTCTGATATCTCTTTGCTTTTGTGGAATAGGTAATGTAGAAATAATTTTTATTTTATGTGGATCAACCGGAATCCCTGCACTGGATATAAAGTGCCCTAAAACAATGCCCTATGTCATCATCATAAAAGAACTTTTCATTGTTGAGTGACAAGTTGTGTTCTTTACATATTTTTAATACCTTTTTTTAGATTGCTAAGGGCTTCCTCATAAGTCTCTCCATATGTGGTGAAATCATCCATATATCTCCATATAGTCATAAGCATAATCAAAAAAGATGTTGAGCACTTCCCTCTAAAAAGTAGTTGAAGCATTGCATAAACCAAAGGCAAAAATAGAGTAGGCATAAGTAC